>ML256278.1:0-43565 GCA_005239495.1 Nicotiana undulata | reverse complement strand
CTATGGAGCTGTGGAGGAAGGAAAGCTTGAATTTCGTCTATGGGGGTTTGGGGAAGAAGGAGGAAGTGAGAAAAGGGTGAAATCCCGTAATGGGTCTGTTTTGGGACTTAATAAAATAACTGGGCAAAATTAGCCTATGCGATCGCGGAGGCAGGAATGCGATCACATAGAGACCAAGGCTGGGTGCACTGCGATCACGGAAGGTTTAATGCGATCGCACAGGTATATGACCTCCCCCTTATGCGATCGCACAAAGGAAATAGCGATCGCACAGGGTATTTTCCTCCAGCTGCCCTTACCCACCTAATACACTATGCGATCGTGGAGTATGCTATGCGATAACATAGTGCAACTGACTACCCCCAGGCACGAAGATATGCGATCGGGGACAACTCTATGCGATCACATAGAGTAAACTTTGCCCCTACCAACCTAATGTTGTGCGATCGCACTGAAGGAAAGGCCTGATACCAGAAACAGGAGAAACACTAGATTTTCCTATATTTTTACACCCCGTTAGCTACCCGAAACTCACCCGAGCCCTCGGGTCTCAAAACCAAAAACACACACGTCTCCCAATACATCCTACGGACTTGTTCAAGCATTTAAACCATCAAAATATCATCAAAAATACGGAATTAAACTTCAAAACTCTTAGAAATTTCTCAAACTTCACAAACTTCTAAATTTCCCATTTTTTAATCCGAATCACGTCATTTCAAGTCCGTTTTACACCAACTTTCACAGATAAGTCACATAACATATAATAAACATGTTCCAGGCTTCGAAACCATAATACGGGCCCGGTAACACGGTTTTCACATAATAATTCATTTTCAAAATCCTTTATTATTTTCAGAAAGCAATTTTCTTTAAAAATTCTTTTCTCGGGCTTGGGACCTCGGAATTCAATTCCGGGCATACGCCCAAGTCCAATATTTTCCTACGGACCCTCTGAGACCGTCACATCACGGGTCCGGGTTCGTTTGCCAAAAATGTTGACCAAAGTCAACTTTATTCAATTATTTCATTCAAAATTCCATTTTAATCAAATTTTCACATAGAAGCTTCCCGACTACATGTCCGGGCTACGCACGCATATCGAGGTGAGATTAATGGAGGCTTTCTGGGCCTCGGAACACAAATTTAGCTAGAATTACTTAGAATGACCTTTTGGGTCATCACAAATATCCCGGAATTGTTCATCTCGATCTATCTTATGAGGATGAGTTTGTATCTCTTCCCGAAGGTTTTGTGTTTTCAAACCTAGGACGTAGGTCACGTCTTGAGGGTCCTAAGTACGAATCATACCTGTTTTTACCTGACTCTTTCTCTGATTCTAGGCATCTTGTTCTGTGATATTCTTCATCTTTTGATTGTGTAATTATATCCTCTTCAATCCTTAATTTAGTATTGTACTTGTTGTATATATCATTCCATGTCGTGGCTAGAAATTCTCTTAGACTCTCTTTGAGTCGTCTCGTGGCTTCTGAACTTTTCTCGTTCAAGTTACTTGTGAATGCCATGGCTGCTCAGTTGTCAGGCAGCCTTGGTAATTGCATTCTTTCCCTTTGAAACCTGTCTACAAACTCACGGAGCAATTCCTTGTCTCCTTGCTTTATCTTGAATATATCTTCCATTCGTTTTTCAACTTTTTGTGCACCAGAATGTGCTTTTATAAATGAATCTGCAAGTTCAGCAAAAGAATTTATAGAGTTTTCAGGGAGAAGAGAATACCAGGTTAAAGCTCCTTTTGTGAGTGTTTCTCCAATTTTTTTGACAAGGACTGATTCTATTTCCTCTTTTCAAATCATTGCCTTTTACTCCAGTGGTGAAAGCAGTCACGTGATCATGTGGGTCGGTTGTTCCATCGTATTTGGGGACATCAGGAATTCTAAACTTCTTGGGTATAAGTAATGGGGCTGCACTTGGCTTCCAAGGTTGTTGAGAATACCTATCCACATCAATTCCTTTGATAATAGGCGGAACACCAGGGATTTGCTCGATGCGATCGTTTTGTTCTTTCATCTGCTTCTGCATGGTTAATAATAAATTTTGTAATTCTGAATTACTAGTCGTACCTGGTCGTGTTTCAGGAAGTGTATTGAGAGTTTCATCCCTGGTTGAATTTGTTAACCCCGCTTGCAAATCTTCTACTAGAATTGTATTATTCAGAGGCAGTGTTGGTGGTATTGGAGGTACTTGTGGTAATCCTCTTGCAAATTCTCGCAAAGCCTGTCCCACGTATTCAATAATCATTTTCCTTATTTGATCTGATTCTACCGGTTGTTCATTATTGTTACGATTGTCAGCTCTTTCAGGAGATGGTTCTCTCGAAGCTCGTGGAGTTCCTCGAGGAGGAGTTGAAACTGGGGTTTCACTTCTTTGGTGGTTGTTTTCGTCATTATTGCTGACATTGTTGTTGTTGAAATTCGACATGATTTTAAGGATATCGATTGGTAGCAAAAACGATGATTATCAGATTCCCGGTAACGGAACCAATTTGTTTAACCAAAAAATAAGATCTTTTGACTAAAGCTTAATTTAGGATAAACTCGGGTTACTGATAAGCGAATTAATAAAATAAAGAATAAAGTAGCAATAATTTCGAGAGAAATATGCAAAGAATAAAATAACTTAGTATCCGAGAAATCAGATGTTCTTGTTTGTTACATTTTTATCCCTTTTATAGTGATATTCTCCTAGTACAACGTTTGGATTTCTGTCATGATTGCCTATTTAATGTTTAATTATTACATTAATGAGGCGTTACAATGGTGAATAATAACTGTTATTTTGGGAGTTACGTAACGTACAAGACATTGATTGCTGATCTTCGAATCGGTCCATTATGGCGTCCGGATTCGTTGTGACCGTGTCTCTTCTTCTTTGATGATCTTTTCGCGACTGATTCTTTACATTGACCGTACCTTTTTATCCCGTGTCCACGTGAGATGTTTTATTTGGTCCACCTGGCTGGCTGAGTCATCCAAAATTTGTACGCGTATGAGGCTATATTTTTCACCAATACAGTGTCGAATCTACTTCTCGGACCAAGAACGCGCCCAAAACTCCGAACTCTACACCCGAGGACTCGAAACTAGCCAATGTCAATTCATGCTCAAAGTATGGAAATTCTCCTACTTATTTAGTAAATAAATCATTCTTGAAGAAATCCCAAAATTCGCCCCCAGACCCGCACACTCGGATTCCAAAAAATTCTTGAAGGAAACACTCACCCATAGCCTAAGGATCATTAATATATGATTTTTACTTGATTTCATGGCACATTGACGTATAAGTTTCTAAATTTCCGAAATTCCTAGGTTACTACCCAAATCCCTAAATTTTCACTAATTTAGTAGCTAGTTTAATTAGTAATTCATGTATTAAACTAGTAATAGAGTAGAATTTACTTACCTATTCAATAGATAGGTGAATTTTCCCTTTCCGAAGCTCCCTAGGTCGACAATGGAGGAAGGAAGATAATAAAAATGAACAAAATCCCGTATTTTAAAAGAACCACACTGTTTACAGTGTTTTCGCACCTACATCTCAAGAACCACACCTGCAGTCTCGCACCTGCGGAAATGGGAGAGGGGGGGGCAATCTCGCACTTGCGGAGTAGAGCCCGCACCTGCGGAAGTTCTTCCGCACCTTCGAAAGGGGAAACCTCACCTAGGGCCGCACTTGCGATGCCTGGGACCGCAAGAGCGGTCGCGCACCTGCGGCGGGGCAACCGCACCTGCGGTCACACCAGATCAGGTGCACCAGCAGTTACATCAGCTGGTTTTTAGCCCCGTTTGGTGCCCGAGAGGCGCCTGGGCCCACCCGAGCCCTCGTCCAAATATACCAATAAGTCTCAAATCATGGTACGGAATCGCTCGAGCCTTCGGAACACTAAACACAACACTAAAACTCAAAATCATATCCCAAAACCCTAGAATCATAACTTAAGAACTTCAAGCTCTTGAATTCGAAAACAATGCGCGAACCGACCTATACTACTCGGAATGACACCAAATTTTGCAGGCAAGTCATAAATGACATAACGGAACTATTCCCAGGCTTGGAATTCCATTCGGACCTCTATAACACAAAAACAAGTTCCAAACGAAATTTCAAACTTAGGGAAATTCTCATTTTGATATTGGGCGCCGAAACGCCGGCGGGTCATCCAAAATCTATTTCGAACATACGCCCAAGTCCAAAATCATCATAGAAAGCTGCTGGATTTGTCGGAACTCGATTCCGAGGTCGTTTGCTAACATTGTTGACCGAAGTCAAACTTGGCTAAAAAGGCCAACCTTAAGGAACTAAGTGTTCCTATACTGCTCTAAACACTTCTAAATCCCGAACCACCCGTCCCCGCAAGTCATAAATCATAATAAGACGCTATGGGGAGTTTCATTTAGGGGAACGGGGTCCGATAACGTAAAACGACCGGTCGGGTCGTTACACCTACTACTAATAGGCTACTTCTAGAGCAAACAAAACTGAATATTAAAATAGAGTGTCCACAGTCCATAGTTACAAAATACAAGTGTATACGATTACATTGTCATTGTTTCACTATGAAATACAATTTATAAAATATAACGACATAAGGTAAACATCAGTTGCTGCTCCTGTGCGAGCCAGCAACACCCCGTAACTTGAAATCCTGCATTTTTCATCACTAATTTCAAACTAAATAACATGAACTCCATGTGCACTTCAAGGGATTGAATCTGACCATTATAGAGGTCATATTCGACCCCTTTAGTGATGTTTCAACAGTGATACCTAAATATAGGGTCTGAGCCATCCATACCAATATTTAAGCACCCTTATGGGGTGAATTTGACCATTGGGGGTCAGATTCACTACCCTTTAGTACTATTTTTCTAATGACTCTACTATGACTTCATTTACATAGACACACATTCAATCACAGAATCATCTAAGAGATAATGGCAGTTACGCTTGCACATAGATTTATAAGTAAACAGACTTAAACAAATAACAACAGATTCATGAAGAAGAAGAAAAAAGAACACCTGTTTATAGTTCAAATTTCATTTAGTGTAAAACATTACATACCTTTTCAAAGAATGAAACAAAGAAATACTGACCAAATAAAGGTCAGGAAGATGGCAGAATGACAAAAAAGGAGAGAAGATCCAGTAGCAACAATAACAGATCCACCAACCAAATAATAACAATAGGAAAACCAGCCCAAAACTTGAGTATGTATGCATGAGATTTTCGAAATCAGAATACCAAAACAAGAAGGAACAGAACTCAGAATCAAGACCAAGAGATGAATATTTTCTTTTTGTTTTTACTGATTTTCGAAATTGGATTTGTGAATAGCAACTAATTCCGATTTTTGTGTTTTCAGCCTTTTTCAGCAGCTAACAGATTGTAAAAAGAAAGTCCTTTAATAGTAAAAAGTGGGGTGTATTTATAAGGGATTTGGGGATAGGATATGCTTGGCATATTCCCTATCCCAATAGGTTGAAATAGTACAAAGGCAGCTGTCACCTTTATCCTTTGGGACAACTGCCCTTGTTCCAGAAATTTCCAGCCTCTAGAATGACCCTAATATCCCCTAAAAATCTGATTTTATAATTCTAGAAGGTTCTTGGGTTGTTGCACCCAAGATTCCCTTAATTGAAATTCCTAAACTAACCCTCAATACCCTTAGAATTACCCCTTTTGGTTAATCAAGGTTAGAAGGTTAATAGTTTATTAAGTGTAGACTGATTTTATCCTAGTTGAGTAATTAACTAGTAATTAAGCTTCTTTAGGGTGGGGTTGGATAAGTTTAATTATCCAATTAGTTATTTTAAACTAAGGTTAGGGCTTAGTTAATTAAGGGTTAGTTTATTAGGTTCCTAGAGTTAGTTTCTAACCATACTTATTAATTCCTGGGTTTAGGTTGATTTTATTATCAGGTTTTAATTTTAGTTTAAGACCTGTTAATTAATTTAGATATATCAGTTTAATTCCTTAAACTTAGGTTAACTGATTTACTTTAGTTAATTTAACCTAATTACCTTAACTAAAAATCAGAGAATTAGTTAATTATTCACCTTAAGTGTTCTTAGAAGTTTTGTCACCTTGATTGATTCATGACCATTCACTGGTTCAGAATCAATTACTTGTCTAATTAATTGACAATCAATCGACTATACTAATTTAACATAATCAAGTAGACCACTAAGCAATTAATCAACAACGAATAATCATACCTAGGAAAAATAGTAAATCCTAACAACTACATGCTCACTAACATGAACAAAAACAATCATGATATATTGACAAATGAATTAATCAAACGAGGCAGGGAATCAAAGAAACAACACACGCAGTGACAAACCTAAAACTGAGGAAAACGACCATTAAAACCCTAATTACTAATCAACGGGAATCGGATAATTAAACACGAGATGCAGTCAAGGTTTCAAGCATAAATCAGATACGAAGAAATAGTGAAAAGAAAAACAAACATCAAAAGAAAAGAAAAATAAAATCTTAACCAAAACAGTATGAATCAGTGATTTAACCAATAACAACGTACTCGTGATTTTAATTTAAAAGAAACAAGAATATATAGCAAGGGAGGGGGGAGATACCGGTTTGAGGGGTTTGGCCGGAAAATTTTGACTCGCCAGACCTTGGCCGGATTCCGGCGGGGTTTTGAAATAGTCCAAACCCACATGAATCAATAGCTCTAATCAAGATCTATTGACTCATGTAGGTTTGAGTCATTAGTTATCTTTAAGTCGGCCGGAGATAGGGTTTTAGGGTTCTAAACTTCTTAGATCTAAAATTACTAAGAAACGGGTGATTTTTTTGGGGAAATTAAGGATGAGAGGTGGTTGAGGGTGAGGAGAATATTGTAGGGTAAAATTTTGGTGGAGTTTGGTTGAGCTCCGCTGCCGGAGGCGATTTCCGGCCAGCGGAGCACGACGGAGGAACATTGGAGCTAGGGCGGGGGACGACGACTCCGGTGAGGTGAAGAGAGAGGAGGGAGAGACGGATGGGAAAAGCGGGGTGTTAGACTTTAGGCGAAATGGGGTAGGGGGTGGCTTGAAACAGTTATATACCAATTAATCCTTAGTTCCCAGCCGTTGGATCCCACTAATCAACGGCTGGGATTAATTTTACTTAAACGGGGTCTTTTTGGGCAACAAGGGTCTAGACCGGGTGATCTTGGGCTGGGTCATTTAGTTAATTAAGCTGGAGGGTATAGAGATTTGGCTGGGGTCGTTTGTGTAGAGATGGGATTGGTTAAAGAAGCTTGGGCCTGGGCAATTCCAGCCTAGGTCCATTTTTTAATTCATTTTTGCACATCTAAACTTAATTAATTAATTATATTAAAACTAAAAAATGTAATAATTAGTTCTAACATAGTTTTTCGTCCAATTATAAATTAATTAATTAAGAGTGACACCATTTAATTTACTCCTAATTATTTAAAGGACAAATTTCACAATTTTGTTTAAAAAAAGTAATTTAATCAAGAAATTAAACATTAAACCTATTGTATGTCAGATAATTACATTTTCATTACTATTTAAATAATGATTAAGGTTATGCACTTAATGTCACGACCCGAATCCCACCTTCAGGCCGTGATGGCGTCTATGTACTGAGTAAGTGCCGAGCCTAACCTAGGCGAAGTAGTGACGAGGCTAGGACACGACAACAAATAATACCTGTGCAGTTCAATAATGTAACGGGAAATAAACAGGAAATACAGTTACGGGGAAGAACATGCTGGGGAAAAAGGGGCAACAATTACTAACCTAGTAGAATTAAATAACAACTGAAATGTAGGGGTAAAACAGGAATTAACATCTCGAAACAAGTAAGTAAGCAGAATAAGGCACATCATGTCCCCTCGTGCATAGCCTCACAATCACTCGGCACGAAATGTCCCCTCGTGCATAAATAATAGAGTCACTCATCACGGAATGTCCCCTCGTGCATAATCTCACAGTCGCTCGACACGGAATGTCCTCTCGTGCATAAATAATAATCACTCGGCACAGAATGTTCCCTTGTGCATAATAATAATCACTCGGCACGGAATGTCCCCTCGTGCATAAATAATAATCACTCGGCACTGAATGTCCCCTCGTGCATAATGTACACAGAAACAACAATTCAATATAAAGGTTTAACAATAAGAAGATCTAAATGTACAGAAATAACCAACAAAATTCTCTCGTCCCGGCAAGGGACTCAGCTATAACCAATCTTTCTCGGAGGCAGAATTTCAACAATAAAAATCCTCAACTGAACAATTAACCAATAACTTGCCACGTCATGAAACAACCTCAACGTATCACTTTTAAATAACCAATTATAATAACACAGAGAATAACAAGAACACGATATACACCATCACGTTTGACTCAAGGGCATGCTTGACCACAACACATAGGTACTCGTCACCTTACCTATGCGTTGGACATGGAATATACATAGAAATTAAGACTCTATACCTATTCCTGCAAGCTAAGGTTAGGCCAAACACTTACCTCGGCTCCAAAAATGCAAGTCAAGCCTCAATCACAGCCTTTCCTCTCGAATCCAACTCCGAAACAATAATATCTAGACATAATTGACTTATTAACATCAATAATTACTCAATAAACCAATTCCAAAGCCTAATTATACATTTTCCATCATTCTTCAAAAAATACCAAAATTCGTCCCCGAGCCCGCTTGCTCCAAACATGAGGTTCGAACCAAAACCCGATCACCCATTCCCCCGCGAGCCCGAATATATAATTTGTTTTGAAATTCGACCCCAAAACGAGGTTGAATTCCTAAAAATTCTAAAAGCCCTAAATCTACCCAAAACCCCCAATTTCTACCTTTGAAAACTCTAGGATTCTTGATGATAATGGATGAAAAACGTTATAAAGTTGAAAGAAATCAATTAGTGAACACTTACCTACGATTTGGGAAGAAAATCTCTTGAAAAATCGCCCTAAGCCTTCTATTGTTTGAGAAAAGTTTGAAGAAGAACGTCTGAAATTGATTTTAAAAGAACTTCACTGCTCGATTCTCGCACCCGCGGTGCTTTGGTCGCACCTGCGAGATAAAAGGGGTCGCACATGCGGAAAATGGCCAGGCCCGCCAGGGGCCACACTTGCGGTATCTTACCCGCTCCTGCGAGACCACTCCTGCGTAAGATGGTCCGCATCTGCGAGAGGGACTGCACCTGCGGACAAAACGTCGCGCCTGCGGTCTCGCACCTGCGGCCCTAAGCTCGCAGGTGGGGCACACCAGAACTGGTGCACCAGTAGTGTTTCCTTGAGTCCAAACACTCCGAACACCTACCCGAAACACCCCCGAGCCCTCGGGGCTCAAAACAAAATACACACACACCCTCGTAAGCATCCTACGGACTTGTTCGAGTAATTAGACCACCAAAATAACATCACAAACCATGAATTAACCTCCAAAATCTATAGAATTATCTCAAACTTCATAAACTTCTAAATTTTCCCATTTTGATCCGAAACACGTCAAACCAATTCCGTTTCTTACCAATTTTTACAGACAACTCATAATAACCATATTTAACCTGTTCCAGGCTTCGAAACCATAATACGGGCCCGGTAACACAGGTTTCACATAAAGTTCATTTTAAAAAGTCTTTATTATTTCCAGAAAACCATTTTCTTTAAAAATTCATTTCTTGGACTTGGGACCTCGGAATTCGATTCCAGGCATACGCCCAAGTCCCATAGTTTCCTACGGAGCCTCCGGGGCCGTCAAATCGCGGGTTTGGTTCCGTTTACCAAAAATGTTGACCAAAGTCAACTTTATTCAATTAATTATCTGAAATTTAATTTTTATCAATTTTCCACATAAAGGCTTCCCGACTACGTGCCCAGGCTGCGCACACACATCAAGGTGAGATTAACGGAGGCTTTCAGAGCCTCGAAACACAATTTTAGTTAAATTTACACAGGATGACCTTTTGGGTCATCACAATCTCCACCTCTAAAATAAATGTTCATCCTCGAACGGACATAGAAAGGTACCTGAATCGGGGAAAAGATGGGGACATCGGCTCCGCATATCGGACTCAGACTCCTAGGTAGCTGCCTCAACAGGCTGACCTCCCCACTGAACACGAACCGAAGGACTCTTCGATCTCAACTGACGAACCTGCCGAGCCAATATGGCTACCGGCTCCTCCTCATAAGTCAAATCCTTGTCCAACTGGACACCGCTGAAGTCAAGTACATGTGATGGATCCGTAATATACCTCCGGAGCATAGATACATGAAACACCGGGTGCACGACTGATAAACTCGGTGGCAAGGCAAGTTTGTAGGCCACCTCTCCCACCTTATCCAAAATCTCAAATGGACCAATGTACCTAGGGCACAACTTGCCCTTCTTTATGAACCTCATCACGCCCTTCATGGGCGACACTCGAAGAAATACCCGATCTCCTATCATAAAAGACAAATCTCGAACTCTACGATCCGCATAACTCTTCTGCCTGAACTGAGCTGTACGAAGTCTATCCTAAATGATCTTCACCTTGTCCAAGGAATCCTGGACTAACTCAGAACCTAACAATCTAGCCTCTCCCGGCTCAAACCATCCGACTGGAGACCGACACCACCTACCATACAATGCCTCATACAGAGCCATCTGAATGCTCGACTGATAGCTTTTGTTGTAGGCAAACTCAGCTAAAGGCAAGAACTGATCCCATGAACCACCAAAGTCAATGACACAAGCCCGCAACATATCCTCCAAAATCTGAATAGTACGCTCGGACAATCCGTCTGTCTGAGGATGAAATGATGTACTCAGCTCAATCTGTGTGCCCAACTCTCGCTGAAATACTCTCTAGAAATGGGAGGTAAACTAAGTATCTCGGTCTGATATAATGGATATGGGCACGCCATGCAATCTAACAATCTCTCTCATTTATATCTTTGTCAACTTCTCCGCTGAATACGAAACTGATACCGGAATGAAGTGTGCTGACTTGGTCAGCCTATCCACAACAACCCACACCGCATCAAACATCCTTTGAGTCTGTGGGAGTCCAACTACAAAATCCTTGGTGATACGCTCCCACTTCCACTCGGGAAGCTGAATCTGCTACATCAAAACATCGGGTCTCTAGTGCTCGTACTTAACCTGCTGACAGTTCAAGCATCGAGCTACATACGCTACAATATCCTTCTTCATTCTCCGCCACCAATAATGCTGCCGCAAGTCCAGGTACATCTTTGCGGCGCCCGGATGAAT
The DNA here is from genome assembly GCA_005239495.1 of Nicotiana undulata. Classification (NCBI taxonomy): domain Eukaryota; kingdom Viridiplantae; phylum Streptophyta; class Magnoliopsida; order Solanales; family Solanaceae; genus Nicotiana; species Nicotiana undulata. The sequence continues at coordinate 32,282 of ML256278.1, read as the reverse complement.
GGAATATCGGGAACTATGGTCCTCCCACAATATCAACTCGCGAATGCCATCAACATTAGGAACACAAATACACCCCTGCATCCTCAAAACTCCCTCAGCATCAATCGTGACCTGCTTGGCACCTCCGTGCCGGACTCTATCTCTAAGAATACATAAATGACGATCATCATACTACCTGGCCCGAATACGGTCATATAACGAAGAACGGGCCACGGTATGGGCCAAAACACCGCCAGTCTCAGAAACCTCCAATCTCACAAATCGGTTGGCCAAAGCCTGAACTTCCAAAGCAAGAGGTCGCTCTCCGACTGATAAATAAGCAAGACTACCCATACTGGCTAACTTCCGGCTCAAAGCATCGGCCACCACATTGACCTTCCCCGGATGATAAAGAATGGTAATATCATAGTCCTTTAAAAACTCTAACCACCTTCTCTACCTCATGTTCAACTCCTTTTGCTTGAATAGATACTGCAAACTCTTGTAATCCGTGAACACCTCAAATGGCACGGGAACCCTGATACTGGGAACCACCAAAACCTCGAGGGCAAAACCTGGAAATATGCCCCATACCACCTCAAGTGAAGCAAGACCTCGACTGATGAGGATACAAACCCTGGAACTGTCCTGGACGACCAGAATGACCACCCTGAAAGCTCTGAATCGGCGGTGCACTGATGGGAGCTGATGGTGCACTGCGGGATACCTGGAGTGCTGACTGGAAAGGTCTAGGGGGATGACCTCTGCCAAAGGAATCTCAACCTCCAGATGAGGCACCACTGAATCGGCCAAAATGATGAGGTCTCTTGTTAGACCCCTGACCACTACCCTGCGATTATACCATCGCAATGCGCCTGGCCACATCGGCTGCATCCTGAAAGGAGATATCAGTACCCGTCTCCCTGGCCATCTGAAGTCTGATAGGCTGGGCCAAACCCTCAATAAACCTCCTCACTCTGTCCCGATCCGTGGGGAGTATCATAATAGCATATCTTGCTAGAGTAATGAACCTCATCTCGTACTGAGTGATAGACATGGAGCCTTGCTTGAGACGCTCAAACTGCCTCCGAAGATCCTCTCTCTGAGTAACTGGAAGAAACATCCCCAAGAACAACTCGGAGAACTGAGCCCAAGTCAGAGGTGCAGGCCCAGCTGGTCTGGTCAAGCAGAAATCTCTCCACCAAGTCTTGGCGGTGCCAGAAAGATGAAATGTAGCAAAGTCAACTCTATTGGACTCCACTATGCCCATGTTCCGGAGAACCTCATAACAGTTGTCCAAATAATCCTGGGGATCCTCTGATGGTGCACCAGTGAAAGTAGTAGGGAATAACTTGGTGAATCTATCCAATCTCCATAGAGAATCTGCTGACATAACTGCTCCCTTAACTGCCGGTGCCACAATACCCGGCTGAGCTACTCCGGCTGTCTGAGGTGCCAGAGTCTGAAACTGAGGATCTAACTGCTCTAGTGTACGGGTAGCATGAGTCTGGGTCCCTCCCCCAGCCTAAGAAACGGCTGGTGCAGTAGGAAGAAGACCGGCCTGAGCCACACTCTCCATGAGTCCCACTAAGAGGACTAGAGCGTCCTGAAGCACTGGGGTGGCAATGAATCCCTCTGGGACCTGAGTTGGTCCAACTGGGACTGTCTGAGCGGGGATCTCCTCGATGAAATCAACTTGAGGATCCTCCACTTGGGCTGCTGCTCGGGGCTGAGCCCTGCCCCGGCCTCGACCTATAGCACGGCCTCGGCCTCGGCCCCTCGTAGGAGCTGCGACAGGAGTATCGGGCTACCGACCAAACCTGGGGAAGCATGCGTCCTCGCCATCTGCGAGAGAATAGAATAGAAATTCAATTAGCATTTTGAATTCAAGTCGCACAACAGAGAAGAAGAAATATGAAGTCATTCCTAACTTTGCAGCCTCGGGGGGATAAGTACAGACGTCTCCGTATCGATCCCTCAGACTCTACCAAGTTTGTCCGTGAGTTGTGAGACCTAAGCAACCTAGAACTCTGATACCAACTTGTCACGACCCGAAATCCCACATTCAGGCCGCGATGGAGTCTAACAATGAACCCGCTAGACAAGCCCCCGTTTTAAATTAATTGACATAATAACAATTAAAAACAATATACGCTAACTAAATAATCATGATAAAAATACGGAGGTTAATAGATTCTAAACTAAAATAGCCAATCACGTAGAAATCCCTTTAAGTACAAAACCCAGAAATGGAGTCACAACCTCACGAACCAGACTAAGATATGGCTAAAAACAACTGTTTGATATAAAGTGGTACATCTGTCTGGAAATACAAAAAAAAAATGACAGAAAGAAGGAATAGAAGGTGACATTAGAGCCCACGAACGTCTGCGGGTCTACCTCGATGTCGCCTGCGTGGACTGAAGGATACTCCCTCTAACGGTGTCCACTGGGTTCGGCTGCATAATCTGTACAACATAAAGAAGTGCAGGTGTAGCATCAGTACAACCGACCCAATGTACTGAGTAAGTGCCGAGCCTAACCTCGGCGAAGTAGTGATGAGGTTAGGACATGACAACAAATAATACCTGTGCAGTTCAATAATATAACGGGAAATAAATAGGAAATACAGTTACGGGGAATAACATGCTGGGGATTAAAAGGAAACAATTATTAACACATTAGAATTAAATAACAACTGAAATGTAGGGGTAAAACAGAAATTACCATCTCGAAACAAGTAAGTAACCATAAAAAGGCACGACATGTCCCCTCGTGCATAGCCTCACAATTACTCGGCACAGAATGTCCCCTCGTGCATAAATAATAAAGTCACTCGGCACGGAATGTCTCCTCGTGCATAATCTCACAGTCGCTCGACACGAATGTCCCCTCGTGCATAAATAATAATCACTCAGCAAGGAATGTCCCCTTGTGCATAAATAATAATCACTCGGCATGGAATGTCCCCTCGTTCATAAATAATAATCACTCGGCACAGAATGTCCCCTCGTGCATAATGTACACAGAAACAACAATTCATTATAAAGGTTTAACAATAAGAAGTTCTAAATGTACAGAAACAACCAACAAAATTCTATCGTCCTGGCAAGGGACTCAGCTATAACCATTCTCTCTCAGAGGCATAATTTCAACAATAAAAATCCTCAACTGAACAAGTGCCCTGCAAAAAGTCAATGCCGAAATCAATATCTCTGTCGGGCGGCATACCCGTAAGATCAGCCGGAAAAAACATCAGGATAGTCTCTAACAGCGGGGATAGACTCAACGGTAGGGGACTCAACACTAACATCTCTCACATAAGCCAAATATGCATCACACCCCTTTTCAACCATTCGCTGAGCCTTAAGACAGGAAATGACTCGGCGGGGAGTGTACTCTAAGGAACCTCTCCCTCTGAACGATCTCGTGACGGCACTTAGTCTCTACGACTAGGTAAGCCTAGATTGTGGAAAAATAAGACAAATAATAACAAAACAGTAAAGATGAAGTAATACTATACAATTTAGCCACTCGGCATCTACAACTTTTACTTTCCCAAAACCCGGAATGTCACCAAGTCACAAGCTTTACAAATATAGCTAACAGAATTAAGAAAAATATCTCTATCTATGAATTATATCTATACTAGAGTAGGAAGGGGACTCGGAAGGTTTGGTGGACGCGGAAGAAATACCTCACGGTCTCCTAGTAGCAGCTGCAGTACTCCTAGCCGGAACGCTATGTACTGGTACCTGGATCTGCACATGGGGAAAACATGCTCAGAAAGGGCGTGAGTACTCCACATTCGGTACTCAACAAGTGCCAAGACTAACCCCAGTCAAGTAGTGACGAGGTTAGGTTGAGGCTCTACTGAGTTTGAAACATAATAAGACAGTTATAAGATTGAACAACGAAAAATCAGTAGAAATAATGATAAGCAGAAATTTAGGAAAAACTGGAAGAAATGAGTAAAAGAAACTCTCGGCTCAGCACAACATATAACTCAACAGAAATCATGCAATGCAATACAGGGGAAAGCTCTCGGATCTCGGTCCGTAGTCCCAATTTAAATATGCAATGCAGTACAGGGGAAGTTCCCGGATCTCGGTCAGTAGTCCCAATTTAAATATGCTATGCAGTACAGGGGGAAAGCTCCTGGATCTCAGTCTGTAGTCCGAATTTAAATATGCAATGCTGAATGGATGTCGGATGCAGCGTAATTAAACAGTTTGGGAAGGATAGTAGACAAGAATAGGGTAGGACTACCTAAGCATGGCTCAATTAATAGCAAATAAGCGGAAAAATCAGGTAAGGCAAGTAGACATGTTTAATTCCTAAGTTAACTACTCAGTTTAAATAGTAAGCAGTAATACAGGAATGAAAATGAGATATGCCATGGAAAGAATGGTGGAATTCTTACAAAAATGACCCGTGCACGCACTCGTCACCTCACACGGGATCCTCATAGTGAAAATCAGTTAAAATGCCTCAGGGAAAGCCCCCAACACAGAGTTAGGAAAGCCACTTACCTCGACTGTGCAAATCAACTTCGTACCACACTCTTGGCACGAGTATCCGACTCCGGGTGGCCAAAATCTAATCGATTGCATAATGTAAATAACACTTTATGGAAACAAAGTAGCTAACTAATTCGAAGCTAATATGCAAAATTAGGAAATTCGCCCAAAAAGTCCCCTGGGCCCACGTCTCAGAATCGGGTAAAAATTATATTTTCCAGACCCCCATTCATTCACGAGTCTAACCATATAAGAATCTCTCAAATCGAAGGTGAAACACCCAATATAAACTCAACAATTCGGTCTATGAAGTTCTTCCCATTTTCTACCTACAAATTTCGAAATTTAAGGTTGAATTTAAGATTGGAATCATGGAATTTGATCTATATAGGTTAGAAATCACTTACCCAAATCACCCAGGTGCAAATACCTTCAAAAATCGCCTCTCCCGAGCTCCCAAAATCGAAAATGGTGAAAAATAACTTAACCCTCGGAATTGGGTTTTTAAAAGACAACCCTGATGTTGCCTTATGCGATCGCGGACACTGAGTCGCGATCGTGGAGAGTAATCTTCCACGCTCCAAATTAACCTTATGCGATCGTGGATAGGGGCATGCGATCGCGTACCTTCACGCTCCAGAGCTCCGCGATCGCGGGTGGGGGATCGCGACCGCACTGAGCGAAATGACAAACGTCCCTCATACCTCAGCACACTATGCGATCACGACTTAGAGGATGCGATCGCAAAGGCTAAACTCCCAGCAAGCTGCGATCGCGGGCCACATCGTGTAACCGTAGAGAAGAACATCCAGGCCTCCGCTAATTACCTTATGCGATCGCGAGCCTATCCCTACAATCTCAGAGAAGAAGAATCTGATGTAGAAAAACCAGCAACTCAGCAAAGGCCTTTTGGCCAAAAGTGTCCGTTTGAGCACCCGAAACACACTCGAGGCCCCCGGGACCTCAACCATAACCAACAACCAACCCTAATACCTCATTCAAACTTGGTCGAGCCTTAAAAACACATCTTATAACATCAAAATCATAAAATATTCATAGATTCAAGCCTAAGAACTTATGAAATTCCTATAACTCACATTCGATGCCGAAGCACGTCAAAACATGTAACGACCCGACCGGTCGTTTTGAGATCTAGCGCGTCGTTCAGTAGTCGGGAGTCATGTACAACTTCATCTCGGGTATTGTGACTTGTGTTTATGGTCAAAGTCAAAATTCAGGACATTCGGAGTTAAATTGAAAGGAAAATTCTCATTTCAGAAGCCTTAAGTTGAAGAAATTGAGTAAGACTGGAATTTTGAGTAAACGACCTCGGAATCAGGATCCGAAGGTTCCAACAGGTTTGTATGGTGATTTCGAACTTGGGCATATGTCCGGATTGGGATTTGGATAACCCGAGAGAGTTTCGGTGTATATTGTGGAAGTTAGCATTTTTGAAGAAATTTCCTAAGTTTGGCTTGAAGCGCATTTCAATGATATTGATGTTCGTTTGGGATTTCGAGTCTGGGAATAGCTTCGTATGGTGATTCTGGAGTTGGGAGCGCGATCAGAAGTGAATTCGGATGTCTGGAGGTCATTTTGAAGTCATTTGGCTAAAGATAGAAATTTGAAGGTTTTTGAGAAGTTTGACCGAGAGTTTGACTTTTTGATATCGGGGTCGGATTCTAATTATGAAAGTTGGATCAGGTCCGTTATATCGAATATGACTTGTGTGCAAAATTTGGGGTCAATCGGACGTGATTTGATAGGTTTCGGCATCGGATGTAGAAGTTTGAAATTTCAAAGTTCATAAAGTTTGAATTTTAGTGTGATTCGAGATTTCGGCGTTGTTTGATGTGATTTGAGGTCTCGAGCAAGTTCGTATCATGTTTTGGGACATGTTGGTATAATTGGTTAAGGTCCCTAGGGCCTCGGATGGATTTCAGAAGGTTAACGGAATGAATTTCGGACAAAAAAGAAGAAGGAAAAATTGCATAAAATTTCTGCTGCGTTTGTTTTACAGCAAATTGTCCGTCGAAGCGATAACTTTGGAAGCGTATATATAATAATCTATAAGGAATTTGAAACTTTTGCAAAACATGAAAGTTGTAGATCATGAAGTCTAGTATTCAGAACATTAAACCATTTGTCATTTGGAGTTATGTGCAAAACGTTATGACCGATTGAAGATGGCTGGTGGGGCAGTTTCGCCAGAATTTTCTGGTGCGTGGAGCCCACTTTAGTAGCTCATATCTCGGAATATATAAAAAGTTAGATGGTTTACAAACTATCAAATTAAAGATCTTCTAGTCTAGTTTCTATTTCTTCAAATCGTTTGTTATTTGGATATTTCTACAAGAAGTTATGGGTGTTTTAACAGAAGGTGTTCAACAAGGGAAAATTTTAATAGGATGTACAACCGTTACAGCACAAGTGCAAGGTACAGCTCGATGAAGCATGGGCAGATTCTTTAAACACGAATTTTTGCCATTTCTTTCATTTGGCTTGGATGATTTTGGAGAGCATTTCAAGGGGGGTTTCATCAAGCATCAAAGGTAAGTTGTTTCTACTTATTTCCAAGTTAAATACAAGATATATTACATATATTTGATATGACAAATTGGGAAAAATATGGGGAAATTGCAAGGAAACCTAGAATTGATAAAATTTGATTTTAGCCATGAATTTGAGCATGAAAATTGTAACAAATTGTATATTTGAGTTAGTAAGGTTATGGGTAGAATTTATCTTCAAGAAATTTCGGAATCAGGGCACGTGGGCCTGCGGGCATTTTGGTCAACTCCTTGAGCGGAGTTGGGAAATTATATAATCTGAATTTTTAGCAAATATTAGAGTATATTTTCATTGAATTGCCGTTATTTGGTAGTTTTGTGACGTCGTGCATCCATTGGAGTCGTCATAGAGGCTTGGAAGCCGGGTATGGATCTTCGGAGCGAGGTGAGTCTCCTTTCTAACCTTGTAAGAGGGAATTGTCCCCATAGGTGTTCTATGTGCTGTGTGTAATTGTTTGTGGGGGCTACGTACGCACCAAGTGACGAGAGTTTGTGCGTAGCGGCTATTATTGCTATGTCCGGGTAGTTAGGCCCCACATCATGCTCTGTTTTCTACTCGTAATGAACTATATGTTATGAGCCCTGATTATATGTGTAGTTTTTGTTCCTCTGACATTTATGGAATTTAAATAATAGAAAAGAAATTATTTTACGGAAAGTAATATAAAAAGGAATTGTGCCATGTCGTGAAATTTTAGGGCCACAGCATGCCTTATACTCTTTCTTGCAAATGACATATATGTTATGAACTCATGATTTTGCGTGATATTGCTTTTCTCTGAGACTTTATGGAAATTGTGGAATTGAAAGGAAATAGTTATGTAAAGTAAGTTTTATATGTTATTGTGTGTGCATGTGAACGCTTCGCAATTTACATTCCGCGAGCTATGTGTGATTTCCTCCACTCTCATGGGAGCGGGCCGTACGCCACGGCAGATTGAAAGGTGCACTTTTGGGGCCGATCGATCCTCGGCAGTGCACAAAGATGATATAATTGAGAATGCACTTTTGGTACGGGCCGTTCGATCCTCGGTAGTGCATAGACGAAGTTGTACTATGTTATGATATGGTTACATTGAAAGACGCACTTATGGTTCGGGCCGTTCTATCCTCGGCAATGCGCATACATGACTATGGTAAGTATGCATTTTTGGGATGGGCCGATCGATCCTCGGCAGTGCATAGCTATTTTTCCTTATGACTCCGGGCGGTTGTCTTATTCCTGTGCGCATGATTATTTGGCATTGTTTCATGGTTATTAACTTGTATTGGATATTTGGGAAAAAGAAAGTGGCCATTGTTATCGTTCCAGTATTTACTTGGATTTCTGTGCTTTATTCATAATTGCTACTCCCTGTCTTACATGTCTTCCGCTTTTATTCGTTTTATCATTGTTATATCATCATGTTGGACCTTAGTGAGTGTCAAGTTGACCTCTCGTCACTACCTCTTCGAGATTAGACGGGATACTCACTGGGTACATATATGTATATGTACTCATGCAACACTTTCTGTGCATTGTGTTGCACAGGTACCTTTATAGTACAATGATTGATTTGGGGACTTATACGGGCTGCATTCATCCAGAGGCATTCCACAGTTGCTGGAGTCTCCCTTATGTGTACTTACATTTTATATTTATTGCCCTTGTCCAATTTGTTTTTTGGACAAGCGTTGTATAATTGTATAAATTCTTAGAAATTGCTCATGGACTTGTGTCACCGGGTTCTAGGGCTGTCTTGGTATTTCTTTTTTTGTATTAAGTTGGTTTCTTGCCGTATTTAAATTACGAAATTTATTTATTTAATAATGAAAATGCAAGAAGAGGCTTCGATTCTAAAATGCTAAACAGGAAAGTTTTCCAACTGATTAAGGGGTCGGCTTGCCTGACAGTGGTGTCCGGCGCCATCACAACCCATAGGTTTTGGGTCGTGACAAAACTCATCCGAATGACCCCAAATTTTGCACACAAGTCATAAATAACATTACGGACCTGCTGTCACTTTCGGAAGTCCATTCCAAGTCCGATATCAAAATCTCACCGATCGGCCGAAATCGCCGAAATTCTTACTTTCACCAATTCAAGCCTAAATCTACAACCGACATCGAAAACACATTTTGAACACGCTCTTAACCCCGAAATCACCCAATGGAGCTAACGGAGTTGACAGAATTCCATTTCGGATCCGTCTTCACACAACTCTAGCTACGGTCCGATTTCTAAAGCTAAAATTCTCATTAAAGGACTAGGTGTCCAAAATCACTCTGAATTTCACCACTCAACACTCCGACAAGTTCCAATAACATAAATAGACATGGGAGAAGCAGGTTAGGGGGATCGGGATGCTAACTCTCAAAATGACATACCGGTTCGTTACAGGTATGGTGGAAGTTCCATTGCATGTCTAATAAAGTCATCAATCCCTTCTACAAAATCCTCCCGCAATCCCCGCCGATTAGCATAATTCCTATTGTACATCAAAGTACGATGTTCCATCTATACTAATAAAACAAGAACAAATTAATTTAGTTAATTAATATCCTAATCTTTTATTAGTTAATTAATTTCATATCCTAAAGGTTCAACTCATATCCTAAAAGTTCAATTCATATCCTAATATTTCAATTCATACACAAAATTTCAATTCATATCCTAAAGGTTCAATTCATAAATTAAAAGTTCAATTCATATCAAAATTAATTAACAAAACTAATTAAAACAAGACCTAAACCCTAATCATTAATTAAATACAATGTTCAAAGAATTGAAACACAAATTGAAATAATAAACTACAATACATCAAATATTGTAACACACACACACTAGAAATAACAAAGATTCAAGGTTATAATTCTAACCTTTATTTTTTTAGGTGGAGAAGGAGAGAGAGAGGGGCGGCAGTGGTGGCGCGGGTGGGGGATGGGATTTGGGTGAGTGAAATAGAGAAGGTGAGGGAANAGTGAAATAGAGGGGGGGGGGGGGAGGAAGAGAGAGTTGGGGAAATGTTGGGGAAGGAAATAAGAGAAATGGAGGGGAAACCCGTTTTTGTTTCTGGAATTAGGAAAAACGACCAACTTTGGTCTCTATTTTTGGTATGTAAATAAGTTTTGACCGTTTGACCAAAAATAACGACCAAAGTTGGTCGCTATATTAAAAAAAGTTATTTCTTTTCTTTTTTGGTTTTTAAATATTATAAGCTATAAAAAAATTATTTTTAGCTATAAATATTTATTTTATTTATTTACAATTATTATAAATAATTATTAACTATGTAAGTACTTTTAATAGATTATAATAGCATCTATGTAAAGTAATTTTTTAAGTTATATTTAAGTATATGAGTAATTTCATACACACGCATAAACTATATTGTAATTGATGATCAATCTTATACATTACTACGTATGAATAATTAATGAACTGATAAACTAATATAATATTATTCTATTAATTGATATAATAGTATTCATTATTTTTATTATAACAGAGTTAATGAATTACATTCATTCATCACTAGGTTATAAGTCGATGAATCAATTATAACATATTAATTGATATAAGTCGAGAAGTTTTGTTTTTAATATTCAATGATGCATCTGAGTAGGTTATAAGTTGATGAATCAATTTACAAGTGTATAAATCCCTAAAATAACCTGAGCCTGTGTTACTAGCGCTTCATGTTCTTATATATATATATATATATATATATATATATATATATATATATATATATAGACACACATACACACATACACTTCACTGTAATACTATAATGTATATATAAATAGTTATAGTATATGTTAGCATGTGTATATATATAACACACACACTTCGTGCTGCTTTAACTACATATAAAACATGTTATAGTATATGATATTGTATTCATTATTTGTATTATAACTGTGAGCATGTGACTTTTCACCTACCATATAGTCCTACAAAACTCAATAAATTATTTAGTTTTATGAATTTTATTGAATTTCAGTGCTATTTGTGAATTAATTTTGCGTTGCATAATCATAATTCGTCTTTTGAATTTATAAATAATTTAAAGTTGCAAACCTGCGGACGAATTATGGGTCATCACACTTAATTATGCAACTTCAAATCATTTATAAATTCAAAAGACGAATTATGGTTATGCAACGCAAAATTAAGTGTGATGCTTACGAGGGTGTGTGTGTATTTGGTTTTGAGCCCCGATGGCTCGGGGGTGTTTTGGGTAGGTGTTCGGAGTGTTTGGACTCAAGGAAACACCCGGTGGGCCTGGCCATTTTCCGCAGGTGCGACCAAAGCACCGCGGGTGCGAGAGTCGAGCAGTGAAGTTCTTTTAAAAACAATTTCAGACGTTCTTCTTCAAACTTTTCTCAAAAAATAGAAGGCTTAGGGCGATTTTTCAAGAGATTTTCTTCCCAAATCGTAGGTAAGTGTTCACTAATTGATTTCTTTCAACTTTATAACGTTTTTCATCCATTATCATCAAGAATCCTAGAGTTTTCAAAGGTAGAAATTGGGGGTTTTGGGTATATTTAGGGCTTTTAGAATTTTTAGGAATTCAACCTCGTTTTGGGGTCGAATTTCAAAACAAATTATATATTCGGGCTCGCGGGGGAATGGGTGATCGGGTTTTGGTTCGAACCTCGTGTTTGGAGCAAGCGGGCCCGGGGACGAATATTGGTATTTTTTGAAGAATGATGGGAAATGTATAATTAGGCTTTGGAATTGGTTTATTGAGTAATTATTGATGTTAATAAGTCAATTATGTCTAGATATTATCGTTTCGGAGTTGGATTCGAGAGGAAAGGCTGTGATTGAGGCTTGACTTGCATTTTTGGAGCCGAGGTAAGTGTTTGGCCTAACCATAGCTTGAAGGAATAGGTATAGATTCTTAATTGCTATGTGTATCCCATGTCCAACGCATAGGTAAGGTGACGAGTACCTATGTGTTGTGGTCAAGCATGCCCATAAGTCAAACGTGATGGTGTATACCGTGTTCTTGTATTCTTTGTCTTATTAATAATCGGTTATTTAAAAGTGATACGTTGAGGTTGTTTCATGACTTGGGAAGTTATTGGATAATCAGCCCATTTCCATTCCTCCCTATTGCATGGCTCCTCATGAGTTGAAGGAGCTGAAGGAGCAGTTGCAGGAGTTGCTTGATAAGGGTTTCATCAGGCCCAGTGTATCGCCTTGGGGTGCTCCGGTATTGTTTGTGAAGAAAAATGATGGTTCAATACGTATATGTATTGATTACAGGCAGCTGAATATGGTGACAGTGAATAATAGGTACCCATTGCCTCGCATTGATGATTTATTTGACCAGTTACATGGTGCTAGGGTGTTCTCCAAGATTGATCTTCGTTCGGGTTATCGTCAATTGAAGATTGGGGAGCCGGATATCCTGAAGATTGCCTTCAAGACCAGATATGGACACTATGAGTTCCTTGTTATGTCATTTGGCTGACCAATGCCCCAACAACCTTCATGCACCTGATGCACAGCGTATTTCGTCCGTATCTTGATACTTTTGTCATCGTGTTCATTGATGAAATTCTGGTATATTCTCGGTCTCAAGAGGGACATGAGCAACACTTGAGGACCGTACTTCAGACATTGAGGGAGAGGAAGTTGTAAGCCAAATTTTCTAAGTGTGAATTTTGGCTTGATTCTGTGGCATTCTTAGGCCATGTGGTATCTTCGGATGGGATCAAGGTAGATCCAAAGAAGGTAGAGGCGGTGCAGAGTTGGCCTAGACCGTCTTCAGCTAATGAGATCCGCAGTTTCCTCGATTTGGCTGGGTATTATCGCAGTTTTGTGGAGGGATTTTCATCCATTTCAGCGCCCATGACCAGAATGACCCAGAAGGGTGCACCTTTTACTTGGAATGAGGAGTGTGAGGAGAGCTTTCAGAAGCTCAAGACAGCCCTGACCACAGCTCCAATGTTAGTATTACCCACCGGATCAGGGTCCTATACAGTCTATTGTGATGCTTCGAGGATTGGTCTGGGAGCGGTGTTGATGCAGGACGGTAGGGTGATTTCCTACGCATCCAGACAGTGGAAGGTGCATGAGAAAAACTACCCTGTGCATGATCTCGAGTTGGCAGCGATAGCTCACGTCGTGAAGATATGGCGTCATTATTTATATGGTGTTCCCTGTGAGATATATACGGATCACCGGAGTTTGCAGCACATTTTTAGGTAAAAGGATCTCAATTTGCGCCAGCGTAGGTGGTTGGAGTTACTCAAGGATTATGACATCACCATATTATACCACCCGGGGAAGGACAATGTGGTGGCCGACGCCTTGAGTCGCCGGGTGGAGAGTTTGGGTAGTTTGGCATATCTTCGTACAACTGAGAGGCCTTTAGCCTTGGATGTTCATTCCTTAGCCAGTCAGTTCGTGAGACTTGATCTTTCTGAGCCTTGCCGGGTATTTTCTTGTGTTGTTGCTCTATCTTCTCTTTATGACCGCATTCGGGAGCATCAGTATGAGGATCCCAACCTTCGGGCTCTTCAAGATATAGTTCGGCAGGGTGATGCCAAGGATGTGACCATAGGTGATGACGGTGTGATGAGGATGCAGAGCCGGATTTGTGTGCCCAATGTAGATGGACTTCGGGAGTTGATTCTTGAGGAGGCCCATAGCTCGCGGTATTCCATCCATCCGGGTACCGCGAAGATGTACCAGGACCTGAGGCAGCACTATTGGTGGCGAAGGATGAAGAAGGATATATCGGAGTTTGTAGCCAAGTGTCTCAATTGTCAGCAAGTCAAATGTGAGAATCAGAGACCGGGAGGATTACTTCAGCAGATTAGGTTTCTAGAGTGGAAATGGGAGCGGATCACCATGGATTTTGTGGTTGGACTTCCTCGGACTTTGAGGAAGCACGATGCTATTTGGGTGATTGTGGACCGGCTGACCAAGCCAGCCCATTTCATTCCAGTATTGACTACATACTCTTTTGAGAGGTTGGCCCAGATCTACATTCGGGAGATAGTCCGGTTGCACGGTGTGCCGGTGTCCATTATATCAGATCGAGGTCCTCAGTTCACCTCGCACTTTTGGAGAGCCTTGCATAGTGAGTTGGGTACTCAGATAGATCTCAGCACAGCATTTCACCCCCAGACGGACGGGCAGTCCGAGCGCACGATTCAGATTCTCGAGGATATGCTCCGTGCCTGTGTGATAGATTATGGAGGGTCATAGGATCAGTACTTTCCTCTTGCAAAGTTTTCTTATAATAACAGCTACCAGTCCAACATTCAGATGGCGTCGTTTGAGGCCTTGTATGGTAGGCGGTGCAGGTCTCCACTAGACGGTTCGAGTCGGTTGAGGCCCGATTGTTGGGTACATACTTAGTTCAAGATGCCCTGGACAAGGTGAAAGTGATCCAGAAGAGACTTCGTACATCTCAGTCCAGGAAGAAGAGTTATGCGGACCGGAGAGTTCGTGACTTGGCATTTATGGCTTGTGATCGGGTTTTGCTTCGGGTATCGCCTATGAAGGGTGACATGAGATTCGTAAAGAAGGGCAAGCTGATTCCGAGATTCATTGGCCCTTTTGAGGTGTTGCAGCGGGTTGGGGAGGTCGCTTATGAGTTAGCCTTGCCTCCCAACCTAGCAGGAGTTCATCCGGTATTCCACGTTTCCATGCTCCAGAAGTATCACAGTGATCCGACTCATGTTTTGGATTTAAGCTCAGTCCAGATGGACAAGGATCTATCATATGTTGAGGAGCCTGTGGCTATATTGGACAGGCAAGTCAGGAGGCTTAGATCGAAGAATATTGCCTCAGTCAAGGTTCAATGGAGGGGTCATCCGGTCGAGAAGGCGACTTGGGAGACCGAGCAGCATATGCGGAGTCAGTACCCCCATCTCTTCACAGCTTGAGGTATGTTTCTATACTCGTTCGAGGACGAACGATTTCCTTAAGAGGGGGAGAATGTAACGACCGGTAGGTCGTTTTGAGTGTTAGCGCCCCGATCCCCTAATACCTGCTTCTCCCATGTCTATTTATGTTATTGGAACTTGTCAGAGCGTTGAGTGGTGAAATTCGGAGTGATTTTGGACACCTAGTCCTTTAATGTGAATTTTAGCTTTAGAAATCGGACCGTAGCTAGAGCTGTGTGAAGACGGATCCAGAATGGAATTCCGTCAACTCCGTTATCTCTGTTGGGTGATTTCGGGGTTAGGAGTGTGTTCAGAATGTGTTTTCGAGGTCGGTTGTAGATTTAGGCTTGAATTGGCGAAAGTTAGAATTTTGGCAATTTTGGCCGATCGGTGAGATTTTAATATCGGACTCGGAATGGAATTCCGAAAGTGCAATCAGGTCCATTATGTCAGTTTTGACTTGTGTGCAAAATTTGGGGTCATTCAGATGAGTTTTGACGTGCGTCGTCATCGAATGTGAATTCTAGGAATTTCATAAGTTCTTAGGCTTGAATCTATGCATATTTGATGATTTTGATGTTATAAGATGTGTTTTTATGGCTCGACCAAGTTTGAATGAGGTATTAGGGTTGGTTGTTGGTTGTGTTTGAGGTCCCGGGAGCCTCGAGTGTGTTTCGGGTGTTCAAACGGACATTTTTGGCCAAAAGGCCTTTGCTGAGTTGCTGGCATTTCTACAGCAGATTCTTCTTCTCTGCGATCGCAGGGATAGGCTCGCGATCACATAAGGTAAATAGGGGAGGCATGGATGTTGTTCTCTGTGGTCGCACGATGTGGCCCGCGATCGCAGCTTGCTGGGAGTTTAGCCTTCGCGATCATATCCTCAAAGACGCGATCGCATAGTGTGGTGGGGTCTGAGGGAGGTTTGTCATTTTGCTCAGTGCGGTTGCGATGCCCCACCCGCGATCGCGGAGTTCTGGAGCGTGAAGGTACGCGATCACAGACCCCTATCCGCGATACAATAAGGTTAATCTGGCGCGTGGAATATTACTCTCCGCGATCGCGACTGAATATTACTCTCCGCGATCGCGACTTAGTCTCCGCGATCGCATAAGGCAACATCTGGGCAGTCTTTTAAAAACCCAATTCCGAGGGTTAAGTTATTTTTCACCATTTTCGATTTTGGGAGCTCGGGAGAGGCGATCTTTGAAGGTATTTGCACCTAGGTGATTTGGGTAAGTGATTTCTAACCTATATAGATCAAATTCCATGATTCCAATCTTAAATTCAACCTTAAATTTCGAAAATTATAGGTAGAAAATGGGAAAATGGGAAGAACTTCATGGACCGAATGGTTGAGTTTTGATTGGGTGTTTGACCTCTGATTTGAGAGATTCTTATATGGTTAGAATCGTGAGTGAATGGGGGTCCGAAAAATATAATTTTTACCCAATTCCGAGACATGGGCCCGGGGGACGTTTTGGGCGAATTTCCTAATTTCGCATATTAGCTTCGAATTAGTTAGCTACTTTGTTCCCTTAAAGTGTTATTTACATTATGCAATCGAATTTATTAGATTTGGGCCACCCGGAGTCGGATACTCGTGGCAGGAGCGTGGTACGGAGTTGATTTGCGCAGTCGAGGTAAGTGGCTTTCCTAACTCTGTGTTGGGGACTTTCCCTTAGGTATTTTTAACTGATTTTCACTATGAGGATCCCGTGTACGTGAGGTGATGAGTGCGTGCACGGGTAATTTTTACAAGAATCCCACTGTTCTTTCCATGGCATATCTCAATTTCATTCCTATATTACTGCTTACTATTTAAACTGAGTAGTTAACTTGGGATTTAAACATGTCTACTTGCCTTAACCTGATTTTTCCACTTATTTTCTATTAATTGATCCATGCTTAGGTAGTCCTACCCTATTCTTGTCTACTATCCTTCCTAAATTGTTTAATTATGTTGCATCCTGTATCTATTCAGCCCTGCATATTTAAATTGGGACTACGGACTGATATCTGGGAGCTTTCCCCCTGTACTGCATAACATATTTAAATTGGGACTACCTACCGAGATCCGGGAGCTTTCCCCCTGTACTGCATTGCATATTTATATTGGGTCTACGGACCGAGATCCAGGAGCTTTCCCATGTATTGCATTGCATGATTTCTGTTGAGTTATCTGTTGTGCTGAGCCGAGAGTTTCTTTTACTCATTTCTTCCAGCTTTTCCTAAATTTCTGCTTATCATTATTTCTACCGATCTTTCGTTGTTCTATCTTTTAACTGTCTTATTATGTTTCAAACTTAGTAGAGCCTCAACCTGACCTCGTCACAACTTGACTGGGGTTAGGCTTCGCACTTATGGAGTACCGAATATGGAGTACTCACGCCCTTTCTACGCATGTTTTCCCCATGTGCAGATCCAGGTACCAGTACACAGCGTTCCGGCTAGGAGTACTGCAGCTGCTTCTAGGAGACCGTGAGGTATTTCTGCCGCGTCCGCAAAACCTTCCGAGTCCCCTTCCTACTCTAGTATAGATATAATTCATAGATAGAGATATTTTTCTTAATTCTGTTGTATAGAGCTATATTTGTAAATCTTGTGACTTGGTGACATTCAGGTTTTAGGAAAGTAAAAGTTGTAGATGCCGAGCGGCTAAATTTTATAGTATTACTTCATCTTTACTGTTTTGTTATTATTTGTCTTATTTTTCCACAATCTCGGCTTACATAGTCGTAGACTAAGTGCCGTCACATGACCGTTCGGAGGGTAAATTCGGGTCGTGAAAATACCAAAGTGAAGGATTAATTAGGTGCCCTTGTGTTAGGTGCGACTGTATGAGGTTTGGAAAACCAGAGGAAGTTAAACTTCATCTTTTTAGGTAGGGGTTTATAGCGAATTACTTTGTGTGAACTAATCATGGAGAGTTCGATGGTAGCAATGAGTTATTTCATAACATGGTTGTGGGTGAAAGTAGTAGGTCGGTGTAGAATACAAATCGTGATTCTAGAATTCATGATATGGTTGAGGATGCTTTTGGGATGCACTTTGGGGGTGAGCCCAATGAAAATGTTGAACAAACCTAATGATGACACAAAACATTTTTTTGAACAGTTAGAAGAAGCTAGTCGTCCATTAAAGGAAGGAAGTCCGCACTCTGAGTTTTCTGTTGCAGTTAGATTACTAAGTATAAAATCTGATTGGAATATTTCTCAAGCAGCCATGGACTCTTTCATTGACCTTATGAGTGAACTAGTTGACCCTGATATCAACTTACCTGGTGATTTCTATAAGGCAAAGAGATTGGTTTCTAAGTTAGGACTTTCGTCAATGAGAATTGATTGTTGTGAAGATGGTTGCATGTTATATTATAAAGATGATGCAACTTTAAACAGTTGTAAATTTTGCCACAAGCCTCGTTTCAAGAGGCTTTCCAGCGGGAATATGGTCGCTATCAAGGCGATGCATTATTTACCTCTTATACCTAGGTTAAAGAGGTTATATGCTTCGATGAGTTCTGCTTCTCATATGAGATGGCACTTTGAAAATAGAAGACCACCTGGTGTTATGTGTCATCCTTCATATGGAGAAGCTTGGAAGCACTTTGATAGGACATATCCAGATTTTGCTAGTGAACCAAGGAACATTCGGTTAGGTCTGTGTGCAGATGGATTCACGCCTTTTTCTGTATCTGCGACACCATATTCATGTTGGCCTGTCTTTCTTACACCTTATAATCTACCACCCGAGTTGTGCATGACTAGTCCATATATATTTTTAAATTGTATTATCCCAGGTCCACGTAATCCGAAAAGTTTTATTGATGTATATTTGCAACCTTTGATTGATGAGCTAAAACAATTGTGGTACGATGGTGTTGAAACATATGACATATCAACCAAGCAGAATTTCAATTTGCGTGCTAATTTAATGTGGACAATTAACGATTTTCTTTCGTATGGAATGTTGTTTGGGTGGATGACTTGTGGTAAGCTAGCTTGTCCTTACTGCATGGAAAATAGTAAAGCGTTCACTTTTAAACATGGCCGAAAGCAATCATGGTTTGATTGTCATCGCCAATTCTTGCCTCCTAATCATGAGTTTAGAAGGATGAAAAATGCATTCAAAAAGAATAAAATGAAGTATGATTCTCCACCTCCGATACTATCAGGTGGGGAAATTTGGGAGAGGGTCCAGAACTTCAGTAAAGTTACTGAAGCTCCACCTTATAGATTCCCTGGATACGGTGTTACTCATAATTGGATGAAACAGAGTATATTTTGGGAGTTGCCTTATTGGAAGGATAATCTTCTCCGTCACAACCTTGATGTCATACATATTGAGAAGAATTATTTTGACAATTTGTTCAACATAGTGATGGATGTTAAAGGTAAGACAAAGGATAACCCGAAGGCTAGAATGGACTTACAAGAATATTGCAGGAGGCCTGAATTATACTTGTAGACATAAAATAATGGTAAGATATTCAAGACCAAAGCAAGTTACACATTCACTTTGGAGGAAAGACGGAAAATTTGTGATTGGGTAACGAAATTGAATATGCCTGAGGGTTATGCGTCGAATATTGGAAACAAAGTAGATATGGAGGTAGGGAAGTTGAGCCATATGAAAAGTCATGACTGTCATGTTTTCATGGAGACATTAGTGCCTATTGCTTTTTGCGGTTTGCCTGAAAGAAACTTAAACCCATCACAGAGATTAGTTTGTTTTTCAAAGACTTGTGTTCTCCCACATTAAGGGAAGAAAACCTTCTCCGGATTGATCAGAACATTCGTGTAACTTCTAATAAGATGGAAAAGATATTTCCATGTGTTTTTATGTGATGGAACACCTTCCAATCCACCTTGTACACGAGGCATGACTTGGAGTGCATGTTCAATACAGATGGATGTATCCCTTTGATAGGTAATATTATAAGTTTCATGTAATTTTCTATTTTTTTTAATGTTCTTGGCTAACTTGAAATTATGTGGGACAATTGGCAAATGCAAAGAATTTGGTAAGCAGAGGAATATGATTGAAGGATATATATGCAAAGCTTATCTTGCAAAGGAAACTTTTTTATTTTTGCTCTTATTAT
Source organism: Nicotiana undulata (assembly GCA_005239495.1). NCBI lineage: Eukaryota > Viridiplantae > Streptophyta > Magnoliopsida > Solanales > Solanaceae > Nicotiana > Nicotiana undulata. The sequence continues at coordinate 12,219 of ML256278.1, read as the reverse complement.
TTTGAGAGTAAGGTGAGATGTGCTAGGAATAGGCCCAATAGGAACACGGTCGAATGTGTGAATGATCCATTATATCTGCCTATGTCCATATTCAATCAACCAGGCCGATGTTCTAAGGATGTTAGGAAGAGAAGTTTGAGTGATATGGAGTACAAGTTAGCTACAGTTCACGTGTTACTAAATTATCCCGAAGTTGTACCATTTCTCAAGTAAGTATTGATTTAGTACTTATCAAAATATAAAATTTAATGTGATTACATCTCAATGCAATTACTAAAAAATTTTGGTGTGTCACAGTCACTTCGTGGGTCAATTTGGCCATGATGCTTTATATACGAGATTTGATACGTGGTTCAAACAATTTGTAAGTTTATCCTTATAATATTATAACACTATGTAGGTAAACAATGTTTGGAAGTTACGCTAACTTATGAATTCTTTTAACAATATGTAGGTAAATGATCCAAATAATGGTGTCAATTTATTTTTGAAAGATATATCTTGAGGACCTGGGCTTCAGGTCACAACAATGTTAAGTACGTNGGTGATGGCAACCAAGTTGGAGATATTGATTATTATGGTGTGCTCAAAGAAATAATTGAACTAGAATATACAGGTTGTCCATATAAGAAATTGATACTCTTTAGATGCAAGTGGTTTGACCCACATCCAACAAGAGGTACAAGAGTACACAACCAATACAACATAATTGAGGTTAATCATACGAGGGAGTATGATCGCTATGATCCTCTCATAATTGCACAGAATGTTAGGCAAGTGTATTATGCTCCTTATCTATTACGGCAAATATGTCCGATTGGTGAGTTGTAATAAAAACTAAGCCTGTAGGTAGGGTGGAAGTCGAGAATGTGTTAGATGTTGCATATCAAAACGATATCTCTAGTGTTCACCAAATAGTGGACGGGCTTTTAGAAAATAATTTGGAACATCCTGCACACATATTGGAAGAAGTTGATATAAATGAAGTAACAATTATACAAAATGAGGAAGAAGAATCAACCGATGAAGCTCAAACTAGTGAGGAAGAAGAATACTCGGACGAGGAACAATACGTCGATGAGCTTTAAAAAGTTGGTTTCTTTAATAACTCTCATTTTATAGCTAGTTTCTTATATGTTCAATCTAAATATGTATTATATTATGAAGATGATAGGCAATGGTCGAGGTAACAATGACTCTACTGGTTCTCGGGGTCGAGAAAAGACTAGGAAGGGAAAGAGGAGGGTAGAAGATAATCCTCCATCTTTTCCACCCTCTTCAGAGATGCCGATGCCAGTGCCTATGTATTATCATCCACCCTATGGCTATTCTGAGTTGTCACAGCATCACGAGCCCTACATCTTCATGCAGACACTAGGGCTTTCATCACAGGGCCATCGGACTATACGTCCGGCATACAGTCCAGCTGCCTCACGACCACATGGATCACATCCATCCGTGTCACAGCCACTCGGGTCACAGCCACGGGGTCACAGCCACTCGGGTCACAACCATCAGTATCACAACCATCAGTATCACAACAGCTTGCGGTCCATCCAGCTATGTCGCAGTCACAGGGATCAAAACCATCTTCATCAGCGACTCCATCTATTTCATGCCTTCGCCTGCGATATAGTAGCTCTGACCACTCTACACCTTCCACACATGCCTCTAATGTACATGCTTCGGACGATGATGCTGATGATGACGAGGAGGTGCATTTTGATCAGTATGGCAGGATCATCATAATCGCTGAGGGTGATGGGTAAGAGTAATTTGTTATTTTTACGTTTATTGTTTTGTACAGTTTGTACTAAGATATTAATGTGTTTTTTTTTGTTAAATTGCAGGTTCATCCTGAGTAATATTACTACGAGGATAATCACCAAAGCCACCAGACAACTTTATGATGCCCCTTATACGAGTTGGAGTGAATTCCCATTCTCTCTGAAGGAGCAAATTTCAATCAATTTAAGGTATAAATGTTCTTTTAAGCAGTATAATTATTTATATTTATGATATTTCCATATAATATTTAACTTTTTAAATACATAGCAAGTGTGTATGGGAACACCGCTATAGCGCGGAAGTGGCTGCAAATTTTAATCACAAAGCTCGCAAGCGGTTGTCGCATAGTTTCTCCAACGCTAGACAGTTGAACCAGAAGCCTGACTGGGTGCTTCAAAATTTATGGGAGAATTTTCAAAGGCAATGGCTTACTGCAACGTTCTTACAGAAGAGCGAAAAAGGAAAGAAAGCTCGCGCATCTGAGAAGGGAGTCTCCTTGCACACTGGAGGTGCGATCAGCCAAGGGATAGTAAAAAGAAGATTGGTACGTAATTGCTAAATTTATTTTAATTTTCAAAGTATATCTATTCTTTTTATTCTAAAAGTTATGAGTTTTCAGTAAAAGAAGTTGGGGCGTCCAATGAACCAAGATGAGCTATTCAAGGAGACTCATACTGTAAAGAAGAAGAAAGAGACTGATCTGTAACGACCAGACCGGCCGTTTTGCGTTATCGGACCCCGTTCCCCTAAATGAAACTTCCCATAGTGTCTTATTGTGATTTATAACTTGGAGGGACGGGTGGTTCGGGATTCGGAAGTGTTTAGAGTGGTATAGGAACACTTAGTTCCTTAAGGTTGACCTTTTTGGCAAAGTTTGACTTTGGTCAAAATTTTGAGTAAACGACCTCGAAATCGAGTTTTGATGGTTTCGATAGCTTTGTATGATTATTTTAGACTTGGGCGTATGTTCGGAATGGGTTTTGGATGACCCGGGAGCATTTTGGCACCCAATATCGAAATAAGAGTTTCCTTAAGTTTGAAATTTGGTTTGGAACGTGTTTTTGTGTTTTCGAGGTCCGAATGGAATTCCGAGACCAGGAATAGTTCCGTTATGTCATTTAAGACTTGATCACAAAATTTGGTGTCATTCTGAGTAGTATAGGTCGGTTCGGCGCATTGATACCGAATTCAAGAACTTGAAGTTCTTAAGTTTGATCTTTAGGGGTTTTGACGACGATTTTGAGTTTTAGCATTGTTTTGAGTGTTTAGAAGGCTCGCGTGAGTTCGTATTATGATTTGGGACTTGTTGGTATAATTGGACGGGGGCTCGGGTTGGCCCAGGTGCCTCTCGGGCACCAAACGAGGCTAAAACCCAACTAAAGCAGTTGCTGGTGCAACTGATCTGGTGTGACCACAGGTGCGGTTGCCCAGTCGTAGGTGCGAGACCGCTCCTGCGGTCCTAGCCTCGCTAGTGTGACCCCCAGGTGGGCTTCCCATTTCTCGCAGGTGCAGGCCTTTTACCGCAGGTGCGGAGCAGCTAGTGCGGATGATCGCAGGTGCGAGCCCATGCCCTCTTGTCCACTTTCGCAGGTGTGAGACTCTTCTCGCAGGTGCGGTCCTTGAGCCGCAGGTGCGGAACCACTGTAGGCAGTGTGTTCTTTTAAAAGACGGGAAATGTTCATTTTTCTCCATTTCTTCCACCATTAGAGGCCTTGAGAGCTTGGGAAAACTGCCCCACGACCTAGCTACTGAAGAGGTAACTAAATTCTACGCTAGTGTTAGTTTAATACTTGAATTACTAGTTAAATTAACTACCTAATTAGTTAAAATCAAGGAATTGGGTAGTAACCTAGGGCTTTCGAGAATTTAAGGAATTACCTGTGAATTTGGCTATAAAATCATACAAAAATCATATATTAACGATCCTTAGGTTATGGGTGAGTGTTTCCTTCGAGAATTTTTGGAATCCAAGCGTGCGGGCCTGGGGGTGAATTTTGGGATTTCTTCAAGAATGATGAATTGACTAAGTAAGTAGGAGAATTCTCTGCTTTGAGTATAATTTGATATATTTACGTTACGGTTTATTAGTTTTGAGTCCTTGGGTGACGAGTTCGGAGTTTCGGGCGCAATCTTGACCCGGGGAGTAGGTTCGACACAAGGTGAGTCTCCTTTCTAACCTTGTAAGAGGGAATTGTCCCCATAGGTGATCTAAATGCTATGTGTTAATGTTTGTGGGGGCTACGTACGTACCAAGTGGCGAGAGTCTGTACATAGCGGCTATTATTGTTATGTCCGGGTATTTAGGCCCACATCATGCCTTGTGTTTTTCCTAGAAATGAATTATATGCTTCTTGAATTCATGACTACCATTGTTTCTCTAAGATATATGGAATTTGATAATTTGAAGGAGTTGTTTATGGAAAATAATTTTAAGGGAATCTGTGTGTGCATGTGACCGCTTCGCGATTTACATTCCGCGAGCAGAGTGTTATTTCCCCCACTCTCATGGGAGAGGGTCGTACGCCACGACAAGATTGAAAGATGCACTTATGGTTTGGGTCGTTCGACCCTCGGCAGTGCACAAATATGATCGTTTTATGCCTCAGGCCGGTTGTCCTTATCCCGTATGTGCATGATAAAGTGTTGATGTTTTCATGGATATTGATTTGACAGATATTTTGGGGAAAATGAAGTAGAAATTGTTTTCTTACTTCCAGTGTCTATTTGGGTTTCAGTGCCTTTAATATCTGCTGTTTTACTACCTTTACATGCCTAGCGCTTTTATCATATTCTATTATATTGTATTGTGGGACCTTAGTGAGTGTCAAGTCGACCTCTCGTCACTACTTCTTCGAGATTAGACGGGATACTCACCAAGTATATAATTATTTATGTTCTCATGCTACGCTTCTGTACTTAGTTGTACAGGTTCTGAGGCTGGTGCTTCTGGTTATCAGGCTGGAACTAGATTCTAATTATAGCTGGACCTGACTTCACAGTGAGTTGCTTCTCCTGACGATCCTCGGCAGCACCATGGAGTTTTCTTTTGCTACTTCCTGTCTATTTCTTTTAGACAGTGAGACTGTTTATTATATCTTTTGTATATTCTGCTAGTATGCCCGTAGGACTTGTGACACTAGTTCCTGGCACACACGCGGTAGTTATTATGGATTACGAGACTGTACATATATTGGCTCACGCCTCCTTATGACTGTTTTTGGTTAAAACTGGTTAACTATCCTTCTCGATTAATGGTTCGAGCTTTAAAACTTGGTATATGTTGAAATGTTTAATCAAATGAGAAAGAACCCATAGTAAATTGAGTGTTAGCTTGCCTGACCCCACTGTTGGGCGCCATCACGACCTGAGTTAGGATTGTGGGTCGTGACATGATCCAGAAAGGTGGGTCGAGGGCCAAGCCTCGATTGTACATGTAAGTTTTCACTTTTCATTAGGTATTTTGATTTACTTTTATATAAATTTTGAAGTACTAATTCAATGTAATTTTTCCTATAGGGTCGCTTCACAGCTGACGTGGAGGAATTCATACGCAGTCATCCACCTAATGAGTCGGGCGAGGCAATCCAACTTTCGGACGAGGATGCTGAAAGAATATGGATGGAGGCTGCTAGCGGTGCAAAATGGGGGAAGGTATACATGCTTCCAACTAAGAAATTCCATCGCTATAAGTGTGGAATGCAAGGAATAGGGACTTCCTCGCAAGGCGAGAAACTTGATGGGGAGAGCCTCTACGCTATGCGGGAGACCGTGACAAAGCTCACATCCGAGCTAGAAGCGGCCAAGGAAAGAGAAAAGCTTATAGATGCTCAGTACGTTGGCATGCAAGCTCAGTACCATGGCATGCGTGCTCAACTCAAATCTCTCCTAGCTTCTGGAGCTTTTCCGATTTCTCGGTCTCGCGAGTCATCGCCAGAGGCTCAACCTGAACGTGAACATTCCTTCCGTCCTCCCCGTGCTCGTTCCTCCCGTCCTCCCCGTGATCGTTCTTTCCGTCCTCGACAAAATGACCCTTCTCTATACAGTCTTGTTAATGAAGATTCATCAGACGGTGATTATAATGATGTTTTACAAAACACTCCTTGAGTACTTTTATATACTTTGAACTAGACAATATAACCAGTTTTAGAATGGGCCGGTAATAAGCGTTAACTTAGTTTTGTTAGTTTAATGGGTTAGTTCTATTGAACTTTACTCTGTTGGTTTTAATGTTGTTGTTGTGTTGTTGTTGTTGTTGTTGTTGGTAGGATTTTATTGATATGAATTCCCTATATTGTTATATAGGGAAACTTGGTATGCTGGCAGGTGGTGTAGCTGCCAAAATAGGCAATTTCTCCCAAAATTATACCCAGAAAAGAGACCAACTTTGGTCGCTTACCTATTTTAAAAAAAGATTTCTGGACAATAGCGACCAGGGTTAGTCGCCAATTAACCCATATTTTCAAAAAAGCGACCAAATTTGGTCGCTATTCTATTAAAAAAATCTTGAAATTAGCGACCAATTTTGGTCGCTTATGTTTAAATAAAATTAAGAATAAGCGACCAACATTGGTAGCTATTTTCTAGAATTTAAAATATAATATGTGGTTTACAGACCAAAGTTGGTCACTATATTTTGAATAATCATAAATAAATAAAAATCGTAATTTAAATATACAGACCAACTTTGGTCGTTAAATTTATATTATCTAAATATTGTAGCGACCAAAATTGGTCGGTATTTTGTTAACCCGAAATATTTGGTCCTTTTATCTTAGAGACCAAAGTTGGTCGCTAAGGTAAAAGGACCACTGTTGGCCCAAGAAAGGAAATAGTTTTGAAGATTGACAAAGGAACTCCGAGATGAACCAGGTCTATCACAGGTGGCATAGACCAGCAGAGTCAAAGGCACATGAGATGCACATGTAGGAGATAAATGTATTATGATAAAACTGAGATATCTTCTGACCGAAAAGATTGCAAAAATGAAATTGGAGAAGGACTCCTTATTCAATAAGAACAGAATCTAAAATAAGGAAGGATATAGGAGTTGAGTTTGACTAGAACTCTTTCACCAAGGAAGAGTTGCATTAGGATTCTAGTTAATTCCTTATCTACTAACTCCTATAAATTGTAGATTGTTCTTATGATATGTAGACGCACAAAAGCAAAAATTTATCTAGAATTGAGAGCAAAATTCGTGAAGAAATTTTTCAAGCCGTTCGAGCCAAATTGGGGAGTGCGAATCTGGAGCTACTTGAACCAGCTAGAAGAACCAGTTTCATCTGTTTTTCTTTCGAGTCTAGTTGGTTGTAGTAAGTGATTTAACATTGTATCTTTCAGCTTTCTTAGAAGCAATTGTAATAGGTACACACTGTTCAAGTTAGAGTTAACTTGAAGCTTGTCAGAATTAGCTAGAGGCTAGGTTGCTACAAAGGGATTAGAGTTAATCCTTAGGTTTACAAAAGAGTTTATTTTGTAAATGTTGTTGGCTCAGAGTTGTAGTGAAGTGTTTGGAGAAAGTCCTACTGAGTAGTAGATCGTGGTTTTTTCACCTTTAGAGCCGGGTGTTTTCCACATAAAAATCTCTATGTTCTTTACTTTTCTGCATTTATTATTCTGCAACAGTACGAGTTGGAACACATAGAAGAACCAGGTTCTTCTACTAAGACAACACTCAAAAAATTAGACACCACACAAATCACCCCCCCCCTCTTGTGTGGTATTAAAGTGTAAAACATCAATTGGTATCAGAGCGGGTTATCCTTGAAGAGGCTAACAACTTAGGAAGAGATCAAGATGAGTGCACCGCCTGGGAACTGGGAAGGACAATCAACTATTAGGCCTCCACTCTTCAATGGCCAGTATTACTCCTGGTGGAAGAACAGGATGACGGATCACTTAATTGGAGAATACTATGAACTATGGGACATTGTCACTAACGGTCCTTTATCCACCATGAAGAAGACTGCTGAAAGAGTAGATGTGCCAAAGACTAGAGTTGACTGCACTGCTGAGGATTTGAGAAAGTGGGAGAAAAATGCTAAGGCCAAGAAGTGGCTTGTGTGTGGACCCGTTCCAGATGAGTATAGCAGAATTCAAAGTTGTACCACTGTCAAAGAAATTTGGGACACTTTGCAAGTGGCTCATGAAGGAACACCTCAAGTGAAGAGGTCAAGAGGAACTCTACTATATTCTCAATATGAGAATTTAACCATGAAGGAAGAAGAGACCATCCAAGAGATGTATACAAGGTTCACTACACTGACTAATGAACTCAAATCTCTTGGAAGGGTCATTCTTGAAGAATATAAGGTTGAGAAAAGTCTAACAAGGGTCTTTCCAGTCTCTTGGGAAAGCAAAATTACAGCCATTCAGGAATCTAAGAACATTGCAACTCTTAAACTGGATGAGCTGATTGGAAATCTCACTGCCTATGAACTTAGAAGGCAAACTATGAAGATGGATGGTCCCAAGAAGGAAAGGAGTTTTGCATTCAGAATCACTGAAGAAGCTGATCTAGAGGAGGATGAAATGACCATGATCACAAAGGACTTCAAGAAGTACCTAATGAGAGCAAAGGTTCCTTCAAGAAGTGAAAGCTACAACAAACCAAGGGTTCTTGAAAAACAAACCAATGAGGGGTGTTACAAGTGTGGCAAGACCGATCACCACATCAAAAACCACCCTCAATGGGAAATTGAATGGAAGAAGGAAAGAGTTGAACGAAGGAACAGGTTCAACCCAAGAAAAACAGAACATCAACAAAGGCAATGGTTACTGCTTGGGGTGAAAGTTCATATGAGGAGTCAAATGATGAAGATGGAGATGAACAAGCACTTATGGCAATTGGAGAATCCGATGAGGAATCTGAGGTAAGTATAATTCATCTCAAAAACAAGATTAAATTTATGTCTAAAGAAAGGCTATCTGAGTTACTCCTGGATTTCATTGATGAATCTGAGGATCTAAACAATGAAAAGAAACAACTGTCTAAGGAGTGTGTGATTTTGAAAGCTAAGTGCAAGAATCTGGAACTTTGGGCTAGTGAAAGTGATAGTAAAAATGATGAGTTAAACAACCAGGTTCATGAACATGACACCACTGTCCTAGAGCTAAGATCTAAAAATCTAACACTGAAATTAGGGACAGGTAAAAACAAAGCTGATCACACACAACTCACATTAGAAGAAAACCTAGGAAAAATGAAAGACGAGTTGAACAAAAGAGATGAGCAGATTAAAGCCCTTAAGGAGGATCTAAGCAAAGTCAAGCATGAACTATATCGAACTAGCATATGGAACAGGTCTTCTGATGCTTTGACATGGCTACAGGAACATCATAGTAGCAATAGAAGAGGACTTGGCTTTGGGAATCCGCTACCTAAGTGGGATCCTAAAAGCAAGTACCTCACTCTTCCTGAGAACAAGATTTGTACTCACCGTGGTAAGACTGGTCACTTTAAAAGTGATTGTAATGCAAAAGAAATGGCCAGTCAAAAGAACAAAAAATTTGTTCGAGGGAAGAATTGGCTACCAAGTTGGGCTAAAAAGAATTTAATTCATCCTTTTGCTTATAGAAAGGGACCCAAACTAGTTTGGGTTCTTAAGACTAACCCCTGATTTGCTTTTGTAGATTCAAGTGAAAAGTAGTAGCCAAATATGGTACATGGATAGTGGCTGCTCAAAACACATGACTGGCAATAAGGACTAGTTCCTTTCACTTGAGGACCTCAAAGGACGAAATGTCTCCTTTGGAAATGGAATGAAATGTGAAATCACTGGGGTTGGTAATGAACAAGATGATGAAGAAATTGGGCTGGTCGGAAACTCAGTCCAAACTAAAGCAACACTGGAGGACGGAACATGTGATGGAATAGGTTCATCCATCCCGGGCAACATGACAGGGGGAATAGATAAAAATAATTCCCAAACTTCGTTGGAACCTGTACCTGAACATGTTCCACAGCAACAAAGCAATGAAGGAACATCAAGGAGTAACTAGTTGGTTGTGAAACCATGCAGATATCTTTACAAAAGCACTGAGTAGAGAGCATTTTGAAAGGAACATTTTACTATTAGGGATGATTAAGATCACCTGATTGAACCACATCAGAATGTACATGGAAAAAAAAGGAAGGAAAAATGAAAAACATTTGGCTAGAAAATCAGGAATTTGTGTAAATAATCATATTGACAATTGCTCAGTCTCATACTGTAAAAAGTATACTCTTAGGCCATGTTTTGATATGACTCACTGATCACTAATGAATTTTTTCTATCTTTGCAAATTGAGGAATGATCAACACGATTCTGAAATGATAAGCCTGGTTCAATGTGTTGGTTCATCTGAAAGGAGAGGTATGTGTTCTACACTCTGTAAACATTGAAATACCAATAATTAAATCATGACCAGAGTCTTACTCAAGCCCAAAATCTTCAAAAGCCTCCAGTTGACTTTGAACTAGTTCCGTTTCAACAAGAATCATCACCAAATTAAAATAAATAGATTCTAGGGAAGCCTTAACCGTATATTCAAAACTAAAATTTCATTCAAGTCATCTCCTCCCTTATAGAACCATTCCCAAATTTCCGATGACTCTTTCAAGTCGATGATTGAGGGGGAAGAAACTGGGTCTTTTGATTCTGAACAGGTAACTTCTGTACCATAACATTCTTCTGAGGTCATTTCTGAGGTCGCTGAAAACTTAGAAAATAGGTTCATACTGGTTGGGTCTGTGGTAGATGTGGAAATGCCTGAGACAAGAAGGAGAGGAGGTAAAAATAAAATTGAAAAAGAAAAAGAGAGAGGGAGTAAGGAGTGAAGAGAGGGCAATAGGGCAAGAATTTGTAAAAATGACTATTTGTGGAGCTAAACCAGAAAAGGAGGAAGAAAGTAGCAATGTGATGACCCAAAAGGTCATCCTAAGTAATTCTAGCTAAATCTGTGTTCCGAGGCCCAGAAAGCCTCCGTTAATGTCACCTTGATATGCGTGCGTAACCCGGACATGTAGCCGGGAAGCTTCTATGTGAAAATTTGATAAAAATGGAATTTTGAATGAAATAATTGAATAAAGTTGACTTTGGTCAACATTTTTGGCAAACGGACCCGGACCCGTGATGTGACGGTCCTGGAGGGTCCGTAGGAAAATATGGGACTTGGGCGTATGCCTGGAATCGAATTCCGAGGTCCCAAGCCCGAGAAAAGAATTTTTAAAGAAAATTGTTTTCTGAAAATAATAAAGGATTTTGAAAATGAATTATTATGTGAAAACCGTGTTACCGGGCCCGTATTATGGTTTCGAAGCCCGGAACATGTTTATTATATGTTATGTGACTTATCTGTGAAATTTGGTGTAAAACGGACTTGAAATGACGTGATTCAGATTAAAAAAATGGGAAATTTAGAAGTTTGTGAAGTTTGAGAAGTTTCTAAGAGGTTTGAGGTTGAATTCCGTGTTTTTGATGATATTTTGGTGGTTTAAATGCTTGAACAAGTCCGTAGGATGTATTGGGAGACGTGTGTGTTTTTGGTTTTGAGACCCGAGGGCTCGGGTGAGTTTCAGGTAGCTAACGGGGTGTAAAAAGATAGGAAACTCTGGTGTTTCTCCTGTTTCTGGTGTCAGGTCTTTCCTTCAGTGCGATTATATATGCATATCCGCGATCGCACAACATTAGGTTGGTAGGGGCAAAGTTTACTCTATGCGATCGCATAGAGTTGTCCGCGATAGCATAGCTTCGTGCCTGGGGGTAGTCTGTTGCACTATGCGATCGCATAGCATACTCCGCGATCGCATAGTGTATTAGGTGGGTAAGGGCAGCTGGAGGAAAATACCCTGTGCGATCGCTATTTCCTTTGTGCGATTGCATAAGGGGGAGGTCGTATACATGTGCGATCGTATTAACCCTTCCGCGATCGCAGTGCACCCAGGCTTGGTCTCTATGCGATCGCATTCCTGCCTCCGCGATCGCATATGCTAATTTTGCCCAGTTATTTTATTAAGTCCCAAAACAGACCCATTACGGTATTTCACCCTTTTCTCACTTTCTCCTTCTTCCCCAAACCTCCATAGACGAAATTCAAGCTTTCCTTCTTCCACAGCTCCATAGATATGTATATTTAACTCCATTTTCTTCCACTTTCCATCATTAATCACTAAAATCTAGGCCTAAAAACATGCAATCAAAGTGGGAAATTGGGTTTTTGGGTAGTGTTAGGTTTTTGGGAAAATTGGGTGATTCAACCTCAATTTGGGGTCGAATCTTAAAACTAATCATATATTTGAACTCGTGGGGTTATGGGTGAACGGGTTTTGGTCCAAATCTCGAGTTTAGACCACGTGGGCCCGGGGTCAAATTTTGGGAATTTTGGAAGAAAAGGTAGGAATTGTGTATTTAGGCTATGGGATGGTGTTATTGAGTTATTATTGATACA
>ML256276.1:31982-43803 GCA_005239495.1 Nicotiana undulata | reverse complement strand
AAGGCCTTTCCTCAGCTGAAATATAGGCTAAACTCCCCATGCTAGCTGCACGCCTGCTCAAAGACTCCGCTACCACGTTTGCCTTGCCCGGATGATACAAAATGGTAAGGTCATATTTCAAATTCTTTAAAAATCCTCAAAACTTCATTAACTCCAATTTTCTCATTTTGGTCTGAAACCTGTCAAATCAAGTCAGTTTCTTACCAAATTTCACAGATAACTTACATAACACATATTGAACCATTTTCGGGCTTCGAAATCATAATACGGGCCCGACAGCACAGGTTTCACATGAGGGTTCATGTTCATAAAACAATTTTCTTTGAAAATTCATTTCTCGGACTTGGGTCCTCGGAATTCTATTCCGGGCATACGCCCAAGTCCCATATTTTCTTAAGGACCTTCCGGGACCGTCGGATCACAAATCCGGGTCCGTTTACCAAAAATGTTGACCAAAGTCAACTTTATTCAATTTAATTATCATAAATTAAACTATTAATCAAGTTTTCACATAAAGGCTTTCCGGCTACGCGTCCGGGTTGCGCACGCACATCGAGGTGAGATTAACGGAGACTTTCGAGGCCTCGGAACATAGTCATAATTAGATTCACATAAGACGATCCCCTTTTTGGGTCATCACAAATGTAATGCATCAAATTTTGTCACATAGATTCATACATGAATAAATTTAAACCAACAGAAACACAGATTCATAAAGGAAAGACAGAAGATTTCAGATCTTTATATTTCAAAAAAAGTTCAGTTTTACATACCTTTTTAGGAGTAAAACAGCAAAAGAAACTTGGCCAAATAAAGACCAAGTGTGACACAATCAACAAAAAAGAAGAGAATTCAGCAGCAGCAACTAGCTCCACAGAAAATACCCCCTGAAAAACTTTTTGAAAACCCAAAACCAGAACTGAAAGCTCAAATAGCACCCAGAAATGAGAAAATTCCACCCCTAAAACCTTGAAGAGTTTTTGAAAGAGTAAACAGATTTTTCCCTTATTTTGAATGATTATGATCTTTTTATGTTTTCATAATGTTTTAACAGCTAAGAGAGTATTCTCAGAGTGTCCAGGAACCTTTTAGACTAAGGGGAGAGTGTCTATTTATAGATATTTGGGAATGGGGTATCTTTTAGAATATTCCCAATTCAAAAAGCTATCAATAGTACATAGGGCAGCTGTCAAACTTATCTTTTTAGACAGCTGCCCCTATTCTAGAATATTCTTACCTATTAAAGACTTTTCTACCCTTAAAATTCTTATTCCCTAAGTCTACATTACCTATTGTACCCTTTGGAGTCCCTGAATTTACCATTGGGTAATCAAGGTTATTCACTTGAGTTATTACTTATTTTTAGTTAACTAACACTAGTTATGTCCTTTAGGCGACTACTAGTTTTTCTTAACTAAGGTTAGGTCAATTAATTAAAGGTTAATTGATTAGGAGTTTAGAGTTAGTTTCATACTCATTACCTATGTTTAAGTTAATTAATTAAAGTAGGTCAATCAATTTTATTCTTTAACTTAAGCTAGCTGATTTAGTTAGGTTAATTCAATTCGATTACCTAAAATCAGAGACTTAACCAATTATTAAGCCTAGGTTTAAATTAATTAATTAATAAGTTTAATTAGGCTTAGTTAAGGTTAGTAAACCCATTTTCTTAACTTAGGTTAAATGATTTGTTTTAGTTAATGAAACCTAAATTAATTACCCTAAATAGATTTTTTTAGTTAATTACTTAAGAGGCTACCTGAGTTAGTTTCAAGGTTGAAGGGGTTGAAATCATTTAAATGTGAGACTAAGTTAGTCATTTGTTCTTAGACTTAGTTAACTGGTCTCAACTAGTTATCTAAGACTTAGGACAACTATGTTGTTAGCTTAATTATTTTACCTTGCGACTAATTCCTTATTGCCTAGTTAGCTTACTCGAATTGACTAATCATTGAAAACAGTAGTTAATTGAGTTAATGGGTTTAAACAATTTCAAATAGTTCTTACCTAGCAATCATAGTTAACTAGCTTAAATGTGTGATTAACTCAATAATTAACCTTAATAAAGCTGATTTTAAACCCATTTTGATCCTAAGTGAACCTCTTTCAGACTTAGGTTAGGTTAATTGAAGTAAATAGTTTAATAATTGGACCTAATTAGTTGCCTTAAATTAAGACTTAGTTATCTACTAAAAGGTACTAGCCTAGCCATACAAAGTCCTGTCACGACCCAGAATCCTAATCCGGGTCGTGATGGCGCCCAACGACGAGGTTAGGCAAGCCAACACAAATTGTACTAAGTGTTACCCTTCCCATCTAATTAAACAAGGTCCACATTTACAAATTTTAAACAGTTAAACATGGTGATAGCTTGACATGGAAATAAAGCATATGCATGCATGTACAACCCAAACCCAAAAGATATATATACATTACGCGTGTGTGCCAGGAACTAGTGTCATGAGTGCCATGGGAAACAACTGAATATACAATGAATACAACATATACAAAGTCTCAGTCTGAATGAAATGGATAGAGAATATAACAAAAAAACTCCAAGGTGCTGCTGGGAAGTCACCGGGAAAGCAGCTCAACGTGAAGTATGACCACGCTATCAATATCTAGCACCTGTCCGAAAATAAGACGTACCAGCCTCCGGACCTGTACAGTCAAGTACAGAAAAGAAAAGAAAGTGCAGCATCAGTACATATTAAATAAATATGTACCTAGTGAGTATCCCGCCTAAACTCGAAGAAGTAGGGACGAGAGGTCGACTCGATACTCACAAAGGTCCAGCAGTAATAACATATGATAGAATATGATGAAATACAGTAGGCATGTCAGGAAATAAGCAACAAGTACATATGAGGAGCATAAAGCCAAACAACTACTGAACTAAACAATAAAGCACTTTCAAGGGTAAGACCATCGAACAAAACAATAATCACAAATTCTTAGATTTCGCCGTGGCGTACGATCTGCTCCCATAACATACCTTCTAAACTCGCAGTGGCGTACGATCTGATCCCATGTGTATATCACAATTATTCCTCAACACTGCCATGGCGTACGGTCCGATCCCATATATATCACAATTTCTCAACACTGCCATGGCGTACGGCCCGATCCCATACATTTCACAATTTCTCAACACTGCCGTGGCGTACGTCCCGATCCCATATATTTCATAAATTTTTTTCAACTCTGTCGTGGCGTACGACCCGATCCCATATAGACATAATCACTCTCAAACTTGTCGTGGCGTACGGCCCGATCCCATATATATTCACAAATACTAACTTCCATAACACATTCCTTTCCTTTCAACAACTATCCATGAAGCCTTAGAGGAACAATACTATACAAAACATAATCTCATAGAAAATATGGCGTCAAAGTGAATCATATAGAGCATTTCAAGGAAGCATATACGGTATTACAAGGAAGCATATAAGGCATTACAAGGAAGCACATAAAGCATGATGTGAGCCTAACTACCCGGACATAACAATGATAGCCGCTACTACGGAATCTTGTCACTTGGAGCGTACGTAGCCCCCAAATAATTTACACATAGCATACACATCACCTATGGGGACAATTCCCTCTTACAAGGTTAGAAAGAAGACTCGCCTCGTGTCGAATCTACCCTTCGGACCACAACTGCTCCCGAAAACTCCGAACTCTACACCCAAGAACTCGCAACTAGCCAAAAGGTATACAATAATATCAATGCATGCACAAAACGGGAAGTTACCCTAGTTATTCAATAAAGTCACGATTCTTGAAGAATTTCCAAATTCCAACCCCGGTCCCGCATGATTAATTTTCGAAATCCTCGAAGGGATCACTCACCCAAAGCCTAAGGATAATTAATGTGTGGTTTCTACTTGAATTCATGGCCAAAAATGGAAAATCACAAAATCCTCAGGAACCCTAAAATTACTACCTAATTCTATGATTTTAAATAATTTAGTAGGGAATTTAACTAGGAATTAATGTTTGAAACAAATGCTAGATAGGGAATGTACTTACCTCAAGTACTAGGTTGAAGGCCCTCTTGGAAGCTCCCAAATAACACAAGGAAGAAGATGGAAAATGGAGGAAATGACTCAATCCCGTGTTTAAATGAAATATCACTGCCTGGCCTACAGGGATTCCGCACCTGCGGCTCGAGGACCGCACCTGCGGTCTCGCACCTACGAGCTGGGGCTGGCACCTGCGGAATTTCGCAAGAGGGGCTGGGGTCGCACTTGTGAAGCTGGAGACCGCACCCGCGGTTACGCTCCTGAGGAAGATCGGAACCTTCGCACCTGCGGCTGGGCAACCGCACCTGTGGTCACACCAGATCAGGTGCACTAGCTGCATCTTCAGCTGGGTTTTGGCCCCGTGTGGTGTCCAGGAGGCACCTGGGCCCACCCGAGCCCCCGTCCAACTATACCAACAAGTCCTAACTAATAATACGGACTCGCTCGAGCCTTCGGAACACCACAAGCAGTGCTAAATCTAATAAACACCCCTCAAAACCCCTAGGATCAAACTTAAGGATTTCTAAGTTCTTGATTTCTATAACAACGCGCCGGACAGACCTATACTACCCGGAACGACCCCAAATTTTGCAGACAAGTCATGAATGACATAACGGAAGTATCCCTGGTCAAAATTTCATTCGGACCTCAGGAACATAAAATCACATTCCAAACCAAATTTTAAATTCTATGAAAATCCTCAAAACTTCATTAACTCAAATTTTCCCATTTTGATCTGAAACCCGTCAAATCAAGTCCGTTTCTTACCAAATTTCACAGATAACTCAAATAACACATATTGAACCTGTGCCGGGATTCAAAACCATAATACGGGCCCGACAGCACAAGTTTCACATCAAGCTTCAATTTCATAAGCCTTTAATATTTTCCTTTTAAAATTCATTTCTTGGACTTGCGTCCTCGGAATTTGATTCCGGACATACGCCCAAGTCCCATATTTTCCTACGGACCTTCCGGGACCGTCAGATCACGGGTCCAGGTCCGTTTACCAAAAATATTGGCCAAGGTCAACTTTATTCAATTAATTATCATAAATTCAACTCTTAATCATGTTTTCACATAAAGGCTTCCCGGCTACGCGCCCGAGCTGCGCACGCACATCGAGGTGAGATTAACGGAGGCTTTAGGGGCCTCGCAACACATTCACACTTAGATTTACATAAGATGACCCCTTTTGGGTAATCACAATCTCCCCCTCTAAAACAAATGTTCGTCCTCGAACGGACGTAGAATCGTACCTGAAGTGCCGCATAGCTGTGGATACCTGCGCCGCATGTCCTCCTCGGACTCCCAAGTCGCCTCATCGACTGGTTGGCCCCTCCACTGAACCTTACGGAAGATATTCTCTTAGACCTCAACTGTCGGTCCTGCCTATCAATAATAGCAACTGGCTCCTCGTCGAAGCCCAACTTCTCATCCAACTGAATGGTGCTGAAATCAATCACGTGAGAGAAATCGGCATGATATCTCCAGAGCATGGATACATGAAATACCGGATGAACTCTTGATAAGGAGGGAGGTAAATCGAGCTCATAAGCAATCTCCCCGACTCGCCTCAACACCTCGAAAGGGCCTATAAACATGGGGCTCAGCTTGCCCTTCTTCCCGAATCTCATAACGCCCTTCATCGACAAAACCTTCAACATAACCTTATCTCCCTCCATAAATGCTACATCACATGCCCACTGATATGCGTAACTCTTCTGTCTAGACTGAGCTGTGCGGAGTCTCTCCTGAATAATCTTCACCCTATCCAAGGCATCTCTCACCAGATCTGTGCCGTATAACTTGGCCTCACCGAGCTCAAACCACCCAATCGGAGAACGACATCAACGACCATATAAAGCCTCGAGTGGATCCATCTCTATGCTGGACTGATAACTATTATTGTATGCAAACTCCACCAAAGGCAATAACTGGTCCCATTGACCGCCAAAATCAATCACACAAGCCCTGAGCATATCCTCCAAAATCTGAACTGTACGCTCCGACTGACCATCAGTCTGAGGGTGAAATGTTGAGCTGAGATCTATCTGAGTGCCCATCTCATTGTGCAATGCTCTCCAGAAGTGCGAGGTGAACTGAGGACCTCGATCTAATATAATGGACACCGGCACACCATGCAATCGGACTATCNGGAGAACGACATCGCCGACCATATAAAGCCTCGAATGGAGCCATCTCGATGCTGGACTGATAACTGTTATTGTATGCAAACTCTGCCAAAGGCAAGAACTGGTCCCATTGACCGCCAAAATCAATCACACAAGCCCTGAGCATATCCTCCAAAATCTGAACTGTACGCTCCGACTGACCATCAGTCTGAGGGTGAAATGTTGAGCTGAGATCTATCTGAGTGCCCATCTCATTGTGCAATGCTCTCCAGAAGTGCGAGGTGAACTGAGGACCTCGATCTAATATAATGGACACCGGCACACCATGCAATCGGACTATCTCCCGAACATAAATCTAGGACAGCCTCTCTGTAGTATAAGTAGTAGCCACCAGAATGAAATGCGCCGATTTGGTCAATCTATCCACAATGACCCAAACCGCGTCAACCTTCCGCAAAGTCCGAGGCAACCCAACTACAAAGTCCACGGTGATGCGCTCCCATTTCCACTCAGGAATAGGCATCTGCTGAAATAGGCCTCCTGGTCTCTGGTTGACCTATTGTTAATTGAGACACCTAGCCACATACTGCACTATATCTTTCTTCATCCGCCTGCACCAGTAGTGGTGCTTCAAATCACGGTACATCTTCGTCGCACCCAGATGAACAGAATATCGAGAATTATGGGCCTCTTCTAAAATTCTCTTCCTCAAGCCATCAATATTAGGAACACATAAATGGCCCTATAGTCTCAAAACACCATCCTCGCCTAAGGTAACCTCCTTGGCCTTACCCTGGACCACCGTATCCCGAAGCTCTGCCAGACATGGGTCATCAAACTGTCGAGCCTTAATCTTACCCAACAATGAAGACTGAGCAACCACATGAGCTAGAACTCGACGAGGATCTGAAAGGTCCAATATCACCAAGCGATTGGCCAAGGACTGAATGTTCAGGGTTAAAGGTCTCTCCTAAATTGTAATGTAAGCCAAACTAGCCATACTCGCTGCTCGCCTGCTCAATGAATCTGGTACTACATTCGCCTTGCCTAGGTGATACAAAATAGTGAGATCATAGTCCTTTAACAACTCAAGACATCTCCGCTGCCTCAAATTAAGGTCCCTCTATTAAAGCAAGTACTGCAGTCTGCGGTGGTCAGTATAAACCTCACAAGATACACCATACAAATAATGCCGCCATATCTTCAAAGCATGAACTATCGCTGCCAACTCCAAGTCGTGCACAAGGTAATTATTTTCATGAACCTTCAGCTGGCGCGAAGCATAAGCAATAACCCTGACATCCTGCATCAACACACATCCCAACGCGACGCGTGAGGCATCACAATATACGGTATACACCCCTGACTTATAAGGCAATGAAATAACTGGTGCTGACGTCAATGCTGACTTGAGCTTCTGAAAGCTCGCCTCACACTCGTCGGACCACCGAAATGGGGCATTCTTCTGAGTCAATCTAGTCAATGGAGCGGCAATAGAAACGAATCCCTCCACGAATCGACGGTAATAACTTGCTAATCCCAGAAAACTCTTGATATCTGAAGCTGAAGTAGGACGCGGCCAACCTTGAACCGCCTCAATCTTCTGAGGATCAACCTTGATACCTTCTCCGGATACCACATGCCCCAAAAATGCCACAGAATCTAACCAGAACTCGCACTTGGAGAACTTAGCATATAGCTTCTGCTCTCGCAAGGTCTGAAGCACGACTCTCAAATGCTGCTCGTGCTCACCAAGGCTCCGTGAGTAAATCAAGATGTCATCGATGAAGACGATGACGAAGGAATCAATATACGCTGAAAAAACCCTATTCATCAAGTCCATGAATGTTGTTGGGGAATTAGTTAAACCAAACCTACGGAACCTTCGCACCTGCGAGGCTGGGACCGCAGGAGCGGTCTCGCACCTGCGGTCACACCAGAAGGTGCACCAGCTGCATCTTTAGCTGGTTTTGGCCTCGTGTGGTGTCCAGGAGGCACCTGGGCCCACCCGAGCCCCCGTCCAACTATACCAACAAGTCCTAACTAATAATACGGACTCTCTCGAGCCTTTGGAACACCCCAAGCAGCGCTAAATCTAATAATCACCCCTTAAAACCCCTAGGATCAAACTTAAGGATTTCTAAGTTCTTGATTTCTATAACAACGCGCCGGACCGACCTATACTACCCGGAACGAACCCAAATTTTGCAGACAAGTCATGAATGAATTAACGGAACTATCCCCGATCTCGAAATTTCATTCGGACCTGGGGAACATAAAATCACATTCCAAACCAAATTTCAAATTCTATGAAAATCCTCAAAACTTCATTAACTCAATTTTTCCCATTTTGATCCGAAACTCGTCAAATCAAGTCTGTTTCTTTCCAACTTTCACAGATAACTCAAATAACACATATTGAACCTGTTCCAGGCTTCGAAACCATAATACGGACCCGGCAGCACAGGTTTCAAATCAAGGTTCATTTTAATAAGCCTTTAATATTTTCATAAAACAATTTCCTTTAAAAATAAATTTCTCGGACTTGGGTCCTCGGAATTCGATTCCGGGCATACGCCCAAGTCCTCTATTTTACTACGGACCTTTCGGGACCGTCATATCACGGGTTCACGTCTGTTTACCAAAAGTGTTGACCAAGGTCAACTTTATTCAATTAATTATCATAAATTCAACTCTTAATCAAGTTTTCACATAAAGGCTTCCCGGTTACGCACCCAGGCTGCGCACACACATTGAGGTGAGATTAATGGAGGCTTTCGGGGCCTCGCAACACAGTCACACTTAGATTTACATAAGATGACCCCTTTTGGGTCATCACAAGTCCCTTTTAAAGGTTATCACTCTAATTAGATTGACTCTTGGTTGAGTATGATTACTGATTAATGGACTTATATGGCTGATTAATAAATTTTCTTTAACTTAAGGGTCTAGGATTAAGCTATACTTAGTTCATATTCATTAGTTAAGAATCAAGTAACCTTCAAGCACAATCATAACATCCTAACGGATCAACTATTAATAACAAATTATTATTAGTGATTAAGAAAATAGGGGATGAGATGGTGCATGAAACCAACTAGATTCGAGAAAGGTTAGAGTGACCAAGGCAGTATCGAATCAGGAAACAATTGTGCAAAGATCATCATTCTAGACCAAGTAAAATCCAGAAAAGGCTAAGAAATCCGAAACTAAGTGATGAAATCAAAAATTAATCCAAATTGACTTAATGTGCAGATTCATAGTAAGTGCTAATAAGAAAAAAAAACATGTACAAGAATACACAAAACCAAAGAGACATCTAGAATACCTAGAATTAATGGGGTTATAAACCTTGAATTGGAATTCACCTAAATTCATTTTTGAAACCCTAACTAGTCGACTAACATAATTACTAATACGATTAGACATGCATGCAAGCAATTGATCAGAGAAAAATAGGAGGAGGCAGTAACATTTGAGAAAAAATGCAGTACAGAACAAGATATATAAACCTAACACCAACTCAGTAAAGCAAACAACTTGTAAATAATTTTAAAACACCGTTTAATAAGGAAATAACAGAAAACTTATGAACTTAAACAATTAATCCAAGCTGAGAAAACAGTGATTGGAAGATTAATTTTAATATTAACCTAGGTGACCTAAAAATAATTAAAGGAGAAAAAGGAGAGGGGGACCAGTCAGAGGGGGTCATTTGGCCGGATTCCGGTGGCTTTGACGGAGTTTGGCCGGACTCCGGTGGGTTTGAAAATGACTCAAACCCACAGATATCAATAGCCCTCGGTGAGAGCTATCGATTCGTGTAGGTTAGAGCCATTAAAAGTCTTTAAATTGGCCGGGGGAATAACTTTGGGTTTTCAGATTCTTAGATCTGAAATTCCTCACCAACGGGCGATCTTTTGGAGAAACCAAGGCTGGGACGGGGTTGAGGAGGCTACGGAGATTGTTTGGTATAATTTTGGGGTTGATTGGAGAAGCTCTGTCATCGGAGGCAATTTGCAGCCGGCGGAGTTAAGGCGGAGGACAACGGAGAGACGGCAGTGGCTGGACGGTCTCTTAGAGAGAGAAGGGAGAGAGATGAAGAAGGGGGGTTAGACTTCTAAGTGATTGGGGTAGGGGGGTGTTTTTGAACAGTTATATACCTAGGTGGTGTGGGGTTCAAGACCGTTGGATCAATGAGATCCAAAGAGTAGGAATTCAAGGGATTTAAACGGGGTCGTTTGGATGGGTCTTGGGATCGAACGGGTTTGGGATTTGGGCTGGGAAGGTGTTATGGGTAGTGTAGATATGGAGTTGGGCCTGGGTTCTTCTTGGCCCAAGTCCGATTTTAGGCTTAATTTGCCTATATTAATCTAATTAATTAACTCTTAATTAAATCATCACTTACAAAAAAATATAATAATTAATTCTAACTTAATTTGTCTATTTATAAATTAAATAATTGTAATACTCCTAATTAGATCCATAAAAATGATCAATTAAAGCAATTAGTTATCAAAACCACATTACATCAAATAATCACTATCCGTTTTGTTATTTAATTTAATTAATTATCCATAATAAATTTGTAATTCCTTGATAATGATGCACCTAACTATGAAACCTTAAATAATTTTAACAAAAATGAATTATGATTATGTAATGCAAAAACAATTCACAAATCACACTAAAATTCGACAAAATTTTGTAAAATTAATTCATTTTGTTGAATTTTGTAGGAGTGTATGGTAGGTGAAAAATCACGCGCTCACAGTTGCCCCTCTTTGCTCGGAAACACGAAGGGTTTTGGGGCAAAGACAAAGTGAGCAACAATAAACGACTTTTACCCATTCATATGTTCCATTGTGAAGCGTTCTTGAAAAGTTTGACCGAACCAATGCTTCAGAGGTTGCCTACATATCCTTGGCTATAAAGGAATCGGGTCAGTGTAGTTATGGAAGTTTCGGTAGCTGGGACTACCGATTAACTGTGGTTTCACTGTTGTTGCTGTCACTACTGCTGCTGATCTCCTTATTACACCCAAGTACAAAACGAAAACTAACTAAACCTATCAGCTGCTAAGTTACAAGATTTCTATCTAAGACTTGGTCTTGCGTCTTGATCTTTTGCTGACTCTGACCTGAATCTTGATACTTGTTAACCGCGAGTGCTGGTTTCGACTTGTCATTTCTTGGGTCAAGGAAGTGCATGCATAGCTTGTGACTTCGATCTGTCTTGAACAATCTACATCATTTCCGCTTATGCACCTTGGGTTTGGTCTTCTCTTTCTTCTTTTCTATATTTTGAATTGAGGCGTCTTCTTTTGGTCGTCTCAAATCCATTGTCCTAAAAAATGTAATTTGAAAGATAAAAAAGCAAACGAACGAAATTTTCTGCCCAAGATTCACTAGGAAACTTTCGCGAGTTATTATAAGGAAATCTATACTACTTTATTATTGAAGGCGGTGAAAAACCGAGAACAGTGCACCCGGAGTTATTTTAGAATAGGGAGTGGATACCCTATGCCTAAAAAGCAAAATCAACTAGGGATTGGAGGCCCTATGTTGGAAAATATCGACAGGTCATGCTGTCGTCAAGAAACGATCACCGGGTTATGCCAGTGTCTGGGGGGGGGGGGGGGGGGGGGGAAAAAAAGGT
>ML256276.1:0-31845 GCA_005239495.1 Nicotiana undulata | reverse complement strand
GGGGGGGGGGGGGGGGGGGGAGGATCAACAGGTTATGCCGCTATCAAGAAAGAGATCAACATGTTATGATGGTGTCTAGAGAGGTCTACAAGTTATGCTGTCGCAGGGAAAAGAGATCACTAGGTTATGCCAGTGTCAAGAAAATGATCAACAAGTTATGCTGTTGTCAAGAAAAAAGATCACCAGGTTATGCCGGTGTCTGGAAGGTCAACAGGTTATGTTGTTTCCTGAGAAAGGAGATTAATGGGTTATACTAGTATCAGGATATGATCAACAGGTTATGCTGTTGTCAGAAAGATCACCAGGTTATGCTGATGTCTGAAAAGGTCAACAGGTTATGCTGTTGCCGGGAAAAGAGATTACCGGGTTATGTCGATATCTGAAGAGGATCAACAGGTTATGCTGTTGTCAGAAAAAGATCACCAGGTTATGTCGGTGTCTGGAAGGTCAACAGGTTATGTCGTTGCCTGGGGAAAAAGAGATCACTAGGTTATGCCAGTGTCTGGAAAATGATCAACAGGTTATGCTGTTGTCAGGAAAAGATCACCAGGTTATGTCGGTGTCTGGAAGGTCAACAGGTTATGTTGTTGCCTAGGAAAGGAGATTACTGGGTTATGCCAGTATCAGGAGACAATCAACAGGTTATGATGTTGTCAGAAAAAGATCACCAGGTTATGCTGATGTTTGGAAGGTCAACAGGTTATGTCGTTGCCTGGGGAAAAGGAGATTACTGGTTTATGCCAGTATCAGGAAATGATCAACAGGTTATGCTGTTGTCAGAAAGATCACCAGGTTATGCCGGTGTTCTCTAGGGAGTGGGATATCCTATGTTGGAGAAGGTGTAGCTAGGGATTGAAGGCCCTATACTACCTTAAGTTTGAATTGTTTTCAACATCGTTTTCTTCTTTTCTTTTCTTTTCATTTTATTTTGAGTGAATGCGGGAAAGAATTTTGGAGAAAACTTCCCTTTTTCGGAGTTGTTGCTGCAAAGCTGCTTCTAGCTCTTGCGCCTTTCCTTTTGGTTACACTTGCCTTTTGCTAGGTTGCATTTTGAATCACACATGTTTCCTTCAAACAAATAACAATTGTCAGTTTGAAACGGTGGTTGGTTTTGCGGCCTTGATTATTTCAACTTGCTTGATCTCATTTTTTGTGATGAAGATCTCGACCACTTGCTTGCTTGCTGGGTATTGGGTTCCATTTCTGAATCTAGGGACCCTAGCTTTCCAGATTTTACCATGGCAATCGGTCACGTGGGACCCAACATTTGACTTTACTTTGCCTTTGTAGGCCTTTCACCTTTTTTTTTTTTTTGGATGTCCAGAGTATAGGGGAAATTTTGCCCCCCTCAAATTCTGCTGCAACGGTTAGTCGTGGGACTTAACCTTTCCAACTTTATTTCGCCTTTATTGGACTTTCATTCTGACTTTTTTTCCAACCTTAACTTTAGGGCATTCGGAATATTTCGGGTTTTCAAACCTTGTCGAGAGGGTTAGCCACGTGAGACTCAACTTTTCACTTCATTCGCCTTTATAGGCACTTCAATTTGATTTTCTCCTTTCAAGGGTTTTTGAGTTTGAAGTATCGGCCGATATGGCCAGTTGAGATCGCCTCGATGCCCCTGACGAGGCTGTGTGCTTTTTGTATATTGGACCGTGTCAAATGAGAGCCCTGTAAATCAGTCTTGCCATCCTTTCTTTGCCTTAGTTTAGGAACAGAGTTAGACCGAAAGGGATTCAGAAGGAAAATAAATGACAGAATGGACAATGAATTCAAACAAGAGGTGTCCCTTTTGGGGAAAAGGAAGAAGGACTTATCTGAAGTGTACGCGGCTTACAATGAACATGACATGCGTCTTGGACTGGATGCCTGATCTATATAAACCATTTGACTCTCAGAAATTCGTCACAACTTTTAACTCGAGGTTGAGAAACCTTGTTCCAGACCATGTCGATAATAATGAACAATCATCCTCATTTCGATTAGTAGTGCCCTTTTTGGGTTTTCACTTGCTAACCTCTCTCATTTCTCTTCTCGCCATCGCCATGTAGTGCTCTTTGCGAGTTTTCACTAACAGGACTCTCTCATTTCTGATTTCTCTACTTACCGTCGCCTTATGGTGCCGGTGTGGGTTTTCACCGATAAGACTCGCTCATTTTAATTTCTCTCATTGCTTGTATGAGGTCCAGATAGATGTACCTTCCATTCTGGCTTTTCCTTGTCGATCGATCGGAAGGACTTGAATAGGATTTAGGGTAAAAGAGTTTGTAGTGAATTACAACCTTGGAACTTTCAGACGAATCATTACCGAATCTCAACACTTGCCCCAACTTAAAATCTTGGGGAAATGTGCATTTTTATTTTGGTGTGACTGAACCCCAGGGAGAGGTTGCCTACGTATCCTTTCGGAATCAAGTCAGACGTAGTTCAGGGAAACATTTTGTTTTGAGTTTTGTTTTGTTTTTTCCTCTCTTTTTTTATTTCTCTTTCTTTTTTCTTTTTTTTTTATTTTGATTTATCTTTTCTCCTTTTTTATTTTTCTTCTTTCTTTCCCCTCTTTTTTTTATTTTTTTTATTTCTCTTTTTCTTTTCAAGTTCCAAGGAGGGTAGTCAAAGAAGAGTAATCGGCTCAAAGGGTTTACAAAGTGGTGGTGTTTGGGGTAGCATGAATGAAAAGCCTTCATCATTTCGATCATCCATATCGACATCATGAAGAGGTCAAACATAATACCTTTTGAATGCATCTGTATTTACAGCCATTTCGAGGTACGGACCCATCCAATTCGGGGCGATTTTCCTTTCGCCTCTTCGTGGTGTGGGAGGATACGTCTTAACACAAGTTTCCCTACTTCAAAGTTCCTAGGCCGCACTTTCTTGTTGTAGGCGCGGGCCATTCTTTGTTGGTAAAACTGCCCGTGGCAAACTGCGACCATCCTTTTCTCATCGATCAGCATTAATTGCTCCAATCGGGTTTTGACCCATTCGTCATCCTAAATTTCTCCTTCGACAATAATCCGAAGGGAGAGAATTTCGACTTCTACGGGTATTACGGCTTCCGTGCCATAAACCAATAGATAAGGAGTAGCTCCAACCGACGTGCGCTTTGTCGTGCGATATCCCAGTAATGCGAAAGGCAATTTCTCGTGCCACTACCTGGAAGTTTGAATCATTTCCTGAGGATTTTCTTAATATTTTTGTTTGCTGCTTCCACGACGCCATTGGCTTTGCGTCGGTAAGGGGTGGAATTGCGGTGTGTGATTTGGAACTCTTCACATACCTCCGTCATCAAGTTACTGTTTAGATTCGCGGCATTGTCGGTAATGATAGTCTTTGGGATACAAAAATCATAGATGGTATTAGAGTGCACGAAATCCACCACTGCTTTCTTGGTGACATCTTTGAATGTGACTGCCTCGACCCATTTCGTGAAATAGTAAATAGCGACCAAAATAAATCGGTGCCCATTTGAGTCCCTTAGCTCGATCGGCCCGATGACATCCATCCCCCAAACAACAAATGGACAAGGTGCTGACATAGGATGCAATTCTGATGGTGGTGCATGAATCAAATCGCCGTGTATCTGACACTTATGGCATTTCCGGACAAAACTAAAACATTTTTTCTCCATGGTCATCCAATAATACACGGCTCGCAAGATTTTCTTTGCGAGGACGTATCCTTTCATGTGGGAACCGCATACTCGTGAGTGCACCTCGTTCATAATCTTTTCGGCTTATTTGGCGTCTATGCATCTTATAGATTCAGATCGGGAGTCCTCTTATACAGTACTTCCCCACCTAGGAAGAAACTGCTGGCGAGTCTCCGGATGGTTCTCTTTTGGTCCCTATTGGCCTGCTCTGGATATTCTTTTGTTTTCAAGAATCTTTTGATATCGTGATACCATGGTGAGACATCGGGCTCTACTTCGACCGTGTTGCAACAACCATGCCTCTACTTGACTTGAATTTCCAACGAGTCGATGTGAACATTACCCGGATATGGCAGCATTGCAGCTAGAGTCGCCAGAGCATCAGCTAACTCGTTGTGGCATCGAGGAATATATCTAAACTTGACAAATTTGAATCATTTGCTAAGATCTTCCACATGTTGTCTGTATGGAAGGAGCTTAACATCCTGAGTTTCCCACTCTCCTTGAGCCTGCTTGATGATCAAATTCGAATCTCCCATGATCAATAACTCTTCTACATCCATGTCGATGGCCATGTTCATACCCATTAAACAAGCTTCATATTCGACAGTATTGGTTGTATAGAAGAACCGAAGGCGGGCTGTGGCGGGATAGTGTTGTCCTGTGGGTGAAATCAAGATTACCCCAATCCTAACACCTTTTGCATTTACAACTCCATCAAAGAATATTTTCCAAGTGTTGGCGTCTTCAGAAGTTACCTCGACTGAATTTACCTCTTCGTCTGGGAAGTAAGTGCTTAGGGGTTGGTAGTCGTCATCGACAGGATTTTCTGCCAAGTGATCTGCCAAAGCCTGGGCCTTCATTGTCGTGCCAGTGACATAGACTATGTCGAATTCGGTGAGCAGAATCTGCCACTTAGCTAATTTCCCAGTGGGCATTGGCTTTTGAAATATGTACTTCAATGGATCCAGCCTACTGATGAGGTAGGTGGTATAAGACAATAAGTAATGCTGGTGTTTCTGAGCAACCCAAGTTAGAGCGCAGCACGTTCTTTCCAACAGCGTATACTTGGCTTCGTAGCTTGTGAACTTCTTGCTCAAGTAATATATGACCTATTCTTTCTTCCCGGTTGCGTCATGTTGCCCGAGAACACACCCAAAGGAATATTCTAACACTGTCAGGTATAAGATTATAACAAAGGCCTTCCTGGTTCTGGTGGGACTAGTACCGGCGGGTTTGACAGATATTCTTTGATCTTGTCGAAAGCGTTCTGGAATTCATCCATCCATTTGATGGTTGCATCTTTCTTCAACAACTTGAATATAGGCTCACAAGTAGACGTCAACTGAGCGATGAACCTGCTGATGTAATTCAACCTACCCAGTAGGATCATGACCTCCTTCTTGGTTCTTGGTGGCGGGAGATCCCGAATAGATTTTATCTTTGTCGGGTCTAGCTCGATGCCCCATCGGCTGACTATAAACCTCAATAGTTTCCCAAACGGAACTCCGAAGGCACACTTGGCCGGGTTTAGTTTCAGATCATACTCACGCAGGCGTTTGAAAAATTTCCTCAAACGCTGGACATGGTCATCTTGCGTCCTAGATTTAATAATCACATCATCCACGTATACCTTAATCTCCTGATGCATCATGTCCTGGAAAATGGCGGTCATGGCCCTCATGTATGTTGCCCCCGCGTTCTTTAGGCCGAACGGCATGACTTGGTAACAATAGGTGCCCCAGGGTGTAGTGAAAGCCGTATTTTCTACATCTTCTTCATCCATCAACACCTGGTGGTATCCAGCATAACAATCCATGAAAGACTGTACCTCATGCTTGGCACAATTTTCAACCAGGACATGTATGTTTGGTAGTGGAAAGTTATCTTTAGGGCTCCCTTTATTCAAATCTCGATAGTCACATACTCTGACCTTTCCGTCCTTTTTAGGTACTGGAACCACATTGGCCAGCCAGGTGGTGTATTGGACCACCCGGATCACTCCCGCTTTTAATTGTTTAGTGACCTCTTCTTTGATTTTGTCACTCATGCCTGTTTTAAATTTCCTCTGCTTTTGTTGGACGGGTGGATAACCGGGGTAGGTTGTCAATTTATGTACCACCAAATCTACACTTAGTTCGGGCATGTCGTCGTAGGATCAATCAAACACGTCTTTGAATTCAAATAGAAGTTGAATCAGAGCGTCCCTAGTCCTTTCATCAGTGTGGACGCTTATCATGGTTTCTCGAAACTCTTCTGCAATACCAAGTTGACGGGTTCTGTTTCGTTTAAGTTTGGCTTAGGCTTATCCTCGAATTGTTCTAATTCTCGGTTTATTTCCCTAAAAGCCTCTTCTTCATCATATTCCGGTTCTTGACTTATTATTTCGAGGTTACACAACGTATTAAGATCAGAGCACGAAGTCCGCAAGCATGTCATGTTATTTAAAGCAGCATTATTAGGACTGAAAATAAGAAAATAGGCAAAATAAGAAAGAATAATAGACTATGAAATTTTGATTTTCATTTCATTGAATTTGAACATAGGAGGGTTTACATCGGAATTCAAAAAGGCAGTAAATAAAAACACTTGAGTTACACCCCGAAATAACTCATAGTGCAGGAAAGATGGCAAAACTGAACTACCGAGTTTCACGCCTGACGGGGAATGGAGTATCCTTCCAATTCTGCAACTTGGCGTTTGGGCCCATGTATTGCACCTCAGCGGTTCTTGAGCCTTCTCCCAACTGGACCATCTATTTCATGGCTTCGCAGATTCCCTCAATTTCTTTGGCCGTAAAGGCCTCTTCTTCTTCTTCGATATATTGTGGTTTGATGAAAGTCTCAGTAATATGTGGGACCGGCTGAGGTAGGTCCCATCCACTACTTTTACGGGCATCGGCCCACTTCCCATCTTCATCTGAGGCTTGGAAACCTATGCTGAAGAATTGTTTAGCGGCAGGTAGAGAGATCAGTTCAGTGATACCTTGCAAAGACACCCCAAGCCCCTTTACGGGTCTGTATCCATGTCTAATCATGTCAGTAGCGACCATGATTGACGCATTTGATAGGCAGGGTTGTGGGCACGGAGCACCTTCTTCATGCTGGTCGGCCGGCACAATTTCAAACGCTTGATAGACAATGTGCTCACCTCCCTCTCTGGCTTAAAGATAAGGGATCGAGGGGTCTCTGTAGATTGACTGCTCGTCCTCCCCGTGGAGCACTATCTCCTGGTTTTCATATTTGAATTTGACCATTTGATGGAGAGTAGAGGGTACAGCTCCAGTGGCATGAATCCACGGTCTTCCTAGCAAGAAATTGTATGAGGTATCCATATCTAGGATTTGGAAGGTTACAGTGAAGTCCACAGGCCTGATCGTCATAACTATGTATATTTCGCCAATGGTGTCCCTTTGGATTCCATCCAAGGCACGAACATAAACATTATTCGGCATGATTCTCTCAGTGCTGATTCCCATTCCCTGTAGTGTGGATAAAGGGAAAATATCTACCCCGGAATCTCCATCAAGCATAACTCTCTTCACATAATATCCCTTACTTTTAACTGTTAAGTGTAAGGCTTTGTTTTGAGCGGCTCTCTCGGGCGGTAGATCATCCCGGCTAAAAGAAATTTTGTTTACTGCAAAGAAATGCTTGGCCATTCTTTCCAATTGTTCGAATGAGGTCTCTGCTGGCACATATGCTTCATTCAGTGTTTTCAAGAGTATTTTCTGATGCTCGTTCGAGCCCATCAACAAAGATAAGAGTTACACTTGATCAAGAGTTTTCCTGAGTTCCTCAATTATGGCATATTCAGTCATGTTCATCTTCTTAAAGAACTCTTCAGCTTCCTCGGCAGTGATAGGTCTTTTAAGAGGAAGCGTTTGTGCTTGTTTTTGGCTAGCTCCTTCAGATTGAGGTATCCCTTAGAAGAGTTTGCTTCGATTGCTTCCCCTGTGATCTCTTTCCCTTTGTATGTTACTACCGTCTTGTTGTAGTTCCAAGGGACGGCAATAGTATTTTTTATGGAAGCTTGCGGTGCGCGGCTAATAACCACGGGCTCATTCAGCCTGGGTGAAATTATTTGCCCCCGCGCCACATATGTCCCCTTTGGTACATACATTGTCGGGCCGTTTGTCACGGCTCTATTGAATTGTAGCCTTCTAGGTGGGCTCAACATACCTTGTTCCTTCTTGGTTGCCCTGGGGACGTAAAGAACGCCGTCTTTAGAAGGTCCCATCTTTGTTTTGGCTTAAGCTTTCCCTGTAGCTTAAGTAACGGGATTAATCTTTTTTATTTCCTTGGCTGGCTTGGGTGCCGCCTTAGGCTTTTTCTCCGCATCTGCGATGACAATGATAGCCTTCAAAGCTAGATCAAAATCTTGGTCCTCGCAGATCATGCCTATAACAGACCCATTGTTATGGGCAGGCAGTGGATTGTTAGTCACATTGGGAACTTCTTCATCCCTTAACACTACCTTCTTTTGCTCTATAAGAGTATTCACATCCCGCTTGAGAGTCCAACAATCTTCCGTGTCGTGCCCTCTACTCTGGAATGATAGGCACACTTGGTACCCCGCCTGTATGAAGGCGATTGTGGATTTTTCCTGTTCGGAGGTACAGGCTGCAAAAGCCCCATCTGGACCAATTTTGGGAGGAGACTTGAATATGGCTCACCGATGGGAGTGACATTGAGTCTCCTTGGTGGCTCACGGGGGTAAGCATTGTACGGATAGTTGTTTTAAGGAGAGTGTGGATTGTATAGAGCTGGGTGAGGATGGTTATTTCCTGGGGGCGGAGCTCTGTTCTTGTTGTATTGTTGTTGCGGCCAGAGATGCGGCTGAGCATTCATTACTTCATAGGGAAAAAGAGATATAGTGTAAGCTACGTTTTGGTGGGGCTAGTAGTGTTGGGAGGTTTTGGGGAATGGACCTTAGTGTTGCCGAGGACCCTTGACATCGGAAACCATCATGGACCCTTCTTCCTTCTTCTTTCTGTTGGCTGCACTCCTGGATCTATTTTAGATGGCCTGGGAAGTTGCTCTTATGGCTGACTGGCTTAGGATGCGACCGGTCTTTAAACCATTCTCAACTATTTCCCCAATTTTGATTGCTTCTGCAAATGGTTTGCCCATGGTGAACATCATATTTTGAAAGTAATCCACTTCTTGTGCTTGCAGAAAAACACTGACCATTTCGACCTCATCCATCGGAGGTTTGACCCTGGATGCCTGCTCGCTCCACTTAATAGCGTACTCTCTGAAACTTTCTGAGGACTGCTTTTTGAGGTTGGATAGAGAGTTTCTATCGGGAGCGATGTCCACGTTGTATTGGAATTATCGAACAAAGTCCCGAGCTAGTTCATCCCACACGTGCCAGTGGGATATATCCTGGTCCATGTACCATTCTGATGACATCCCTGTTAAGCTCTCTCCGAAATATGCCATGAGAAGTTCCTCTTTCCCACCTGCTCCTCGAAGTTTGTTGCAATACCTTTTCACATGAGCTATGGGGTCCCTATGTCCATCATATTTTTCGAATTTGGGGGTTTTGAACCCGAGAGGCAAGTGGACGTGAATGAACATGCACAAATCGGCCTAGGAGACGCTTTTCTGCCCGCTCAACCCCTGTATGTTCTTGAGGCTCTGCTAGATACTCTTCATTTTCCGAGCCATTTCTTCGTGCTCGGGGCTTTTCTTATCTCAACCCAAAGTAACTTCATACTGAGGTTGTTGGGTGTATGAACCAGGAAGGACATGAGTGGTGCCCAGAAATGATGGCGTCTGGAATGTAAATGCCGGCGGCTCAAAGCTGGGCCCTGCGATAGTTGGTGGAGCCGTGGCGGAGCTCGGTGGTGCAGTGAAGATGTTGGATGATGCACCGGAGAACAAGACCTGGGGGTGAACCTCAAAAGGTCTTCCGGCAAAGTGAGCCGACATAGATGGGTATCCGAACGGCTTGGCCGGGTAACTTATAGGGATGTTAGAAGAAACTGTTGTCCTGGGGGTTATCTCGGGGAAGCCCGGGATGGAATTGGGAGGTTCCCTACCATTGGACCATGCATCCCACATTTCTAGCATACGGCAACGCAGGATCCTTTTCTCTTCAGCTGTGGCTGACTCAGACGTTGGGATGACTGGATTTGGGTCCTCCACAGAAGAGTTGACGATTGATAAGTGTCTTTCGGATGTCATTTCTATGCTTCCCTTTGATCTAGTGAAGTAGGGATGGGAAGCCAGGTTACCGCAAAACCAACCACCTTAGAAAAAAGACCTTTAAGAGTGAACCAACGAAACGTTAGGTCGAAACATTTTATCACATAGGGAAATCGCACGTTTTGGGTATGCAATGCACCTAGAAATTAAAATGCTTTCTATATGTTTTGCAATGGTTGTGTGTCTCATCCCGGCTTTATTTTCTCGGATTTGAACTTTCCTTTATTCTTATCTTATTGTCATCTTTTTGCCTTTCTCTACCACTCTTTTCTTTCTTTCATTGTATTATTTTTGCTTCTTAAAATTATGATTGAATCCTATGTGGATTGCCTATGTATCACGGTGCCGCGTGAATCAGATCATTACGTAGTTCAAGGATAAATCTAAAGGAAAGAAATAAACATTTTTTCAAAACTTTCATTCATTGGATAAAATGCTTTCAATTTCATGAGAAACTTCAGTACATTTTTGAAACTTTAAAAACTATAAAAGACTTAAGAAACACTTTCTTGGAAATGTAAAAACTATAGTGGACTTGGACAGGACTACAACAGGAAAATAAAATACAGACTCGAGAAATATCAAAAATACATTAGTGCTTCCATTGCTTCAGGCACCTGTGGGGCATCGTTCGGCCTTGCCACGGGCTTGCATGCTATGTCTTGTTGGAGGCGGTAGAGGTCGTCCATTATCTTGTGGACGAAGATCATTACTGCTGAGAAGAAGGTGGTCCGAGTCATGTTTTTGCATTCCTGGCATTTGGTGACAATGTAATCAGCTATCTCCCGGATCCTTTGTCTGATGATACCTTTCTCCTGAAGTAGACGCCCGATCTGCTGAGATCTTGCCTCTAAAGCTTGGGCGTCTTTGTGAGTCTGCATTTTCCACTGTCGCAATTCTTCTTCCAACTGGGATATCATGTCATAACACTGTTCTCTTTCTTCCTTAAACCTTTCTGCTTGTTTGGCCATCTCGTTTTCAAAGGTGGCCATTCTTTCTTTCAAACCCAGAACTTCTTGGTCATGATTTCTCTTCAATATCTGCACAAATTCTTTCCTTTCTTCTGCATTCCTTGCCAACTTTGCTCGAGCTCGGGTCAAATATTCCTCGGCTTTGTCCAAGTCGTCCCCATAGCTACACAACCTTTGCCTGAGACTGGTGACAAGTCTTTCGTCGGCAGTACTTCTTTCAGGGTTTTCAATGGCTATCCTCATTTTCTGGATTTGAGCTCTAAGGGTTTCATTTTCTTTGTTCATCATGTTTATTTCCCCTTCAGCTGCATCAATTTGTAAAGTGTTTTCAAATTTGAGCTCTCGGATCTAGGCCTCCAGTTTACTTATTGTGGCCCGGTAGTTGTTTTCCTTTTCTAGCCAACCCCAATGTTCTTGTGTTTGCTCAGTAAAATGCTATACGTGAGGTCTTTTCGCAGGTCGCTCTGGTTCTTGGTGCTCTCGGCCTCTTCTACCGTACAAAGAAATATAGTCTGGATCTACTTCCCCTTGAGATAAGTTTCACACCCGAGTCTGAGGCTCTAAGAATCTGCACTAGTTCCAAATCTCACGGACCCTGTTTTCTGGAAATGTAGCTCTCGGACACAACTCAATGACTTGTTGGCTTAAGTCCTCATCATGTGGAATGCCTTTTTGTCTACCCAATTGCCGTAAGATCCGATGTGGGGCATATGGATGGATACTCTACAGACCCATTAACAAAAGATAGCACACTTCAGCAGACATATTGATAACCTTGCCGACGGGGAGCCATCCGAAGGTCCACTCGATTTGGTCGGCGGTCAATGAACTCAAATGTGAGTGCCAAGCTTCTGTGCCCTCAGGAAATAACTAGCCTTTTACCCGAGTACTGTGTTCTTCAATACAATTTAGACCGGTTAAGCCCTAGTTCATGTAACCTGGGCGGTGACAAAGGTGCTCGATCATCCAAATTTGTAGGAGCAGGTTGCACCCTTCAAAGAACTTTCCCCCTGACTGGAAAATTGTTAGGGAACGGTAAATTTTGGCTAAGATCATTGGTATAAGAGTGCCATTGTTCTTTTTTGTCAAGAAATCCGCCATCCCTACCAGTATGATGTCTATCAGTCCGTCACCTCGGGAACAGATTAAAGTGCCCAGGAATGCTACCACAAAAGCTAACCCTCTGCGGGCTTCCCATTTAGCCTGGTTTTTGTGGTGAGTCAGACCAGTATTTTCAGCTTCATATCCCCAAGGATCTCCATACCGTTTGTACAGAAAATAGAAAGTGCAGAACCCTTCAGCCAGGTGTGATTCTTGAGTGTCACGACTAATGTTCAAAAGATCCAAGAACTTGTGTGGAGTTACCACCCTAGGTGCCACCGGGTAACGACTTCTAAGATTGTCACTGAGACCAGCATACCTCGCTATTTCCTCTAGCGTGGGTGTCAACTCAAAGTCTGAAAAGTGGAACACGTTGTGGTCAGGGTCCCAAAATGACACTAAAGCTTCGACGATATCAAACCTTGGCTTGATTTTTAGAAGGCCAGTGAGTCCGCCCAACGCTTTTACGGCAGACTTTCTACTAACTTCCCCCAGGTCGCTCCACCACATATGGAGTCCCACGGGAATTTCCTCGACAACCCTAAAGGGAGTGTTTTCAACTGTATTCATCCTGCACATTTGTTTGAATGTTTTGATTAAGAAAACAAAGTCATACAAGGTTTTGACTAGAAAAAAGTGTCATTTTTGCAAAAGTTTTGTAATTGAAAAAAAATGGACCGTCTTTGCGAATACGTCCCCTCAATACTTCAGGTAGGAAGCTTTTAGGGCTGTGCTCGCTAATTGGGCCGAAATTTTTTGAAAAAAACTATAAGTGACTATTTTTGCAAAAACAGCCTTCCGTCGTCCCGTTAGGACAATTGGCTATTTTAGGCAAGAACAACATCACCTAATTTTGCGACCGTATTTTTTGTCTTGGTTTTGAAAATAAGGTTGGACCCGATGAGGGTTGCCTACGTATCTCACATCTGGTGAGAATCAAACAATACGTAGTTCGGGAAATCTCGACACAATTTTTAAAAAATATGCACCGACTCACTTTATTTCGAAATAGTATTTTCAGAAATTTTGGAAGAGTTTCGGGATGATCTCGAATATCGGGTTTTTCAAAAATCGGCTAAATCTCCTATTCTATTCTTCTCTTGGTTTTTCTGTCATCTTTTTTTCTTTTCTTCCCCTTTTGTTGTTTATTTTTTTTTATAGCCGGTCAACAAACAAACCATAACAAAATGTTGTACACATAGCAAGTAGGATGCATCGGGATAGTCTTTCATTTTGGGTTCACCTGTCCTAGACGGACCCAACCCCTGTGTTGAGTCCCCTAAGTCAAATGCACGTGATGCAAGTAAACGTTCCTACTAGGGATCCGGCATGAGGCTATGGCATACTAGGTTTATACCCTGGGGTTTTGTTCTAGACAAGGCTTACCCGAGCGGACAGCTCGAGCCGAGGTCGGGGAAGCGTACCGAGAATACAGAAGCTTCACCGGCTTTGCAACTTGTCCGTACCTCGTTCAAAAATTTAGATGACTCTAACAGAAAAGAAGTCACACGAAGTGCACACTTCCCAGATGATTTAGAAGACTTAGAGAGAAGAAGGGTTTCAACACAGCTTTATACGCAGTTCAAATAATATCATAGCGGTAAATGCGGCAATTAGCACATCGGGTTTAAACACATAAAATAAGACAACGAAAGCCAAAATATAACAGTTATATAAGCTCGAATTCTTGAACCCTGAACCGGAGATTCTGGGTTCCAATCCCCAGCAGAGTCGCCAAAGCTGTCACACCTCCTTTTTCACTCCCCCGGATTAATGAAGGGGTAATAAGGGAGTTTTTCCACTTTAAGTGACATTATTCGGATTTGTGATTTATTTTAGTTTTCAGAGTTTCCACCCGAATTTTTGATGATGCTCCGGGACACCGTTTTATTATTATTTTTTTGAAAAAATCCCAAACAGAGGAATTTTTGACTTTGTTTTGATTTGTCTGTGACCAGAAATCTGAGTAAGGAATTTTGTTAACCCTGGAGAAGGTGTTAGGCATTCCCGAATTCCGTGGTTCTAGCACGGTCGCTTAACCATTAATATTTGGCCTAAATTATCTGATTATTTATGTGTTTTAGCCTATCGCATATTTAAACTCTTTGAAATTTAGCCGCTTTTGATAAGTATAAATTTACCTTGAAAACAAGTCACGAGAACGTGCACTCGTTATGCTTTTGTACATGCTACAATTATGCCACATGAAATGCACCCGTAATTACAACACGTGATTTTATTATAATTTGAAGTTTTGAAGACGGGGACATGAGTTGTCGCACCTGAGTGTAGATTACGTAGTCTAGACTATGGTCGTGATGGTTTTATAATGCCTATTTGAGGCGATGTTCGATTATTATTTATATTTTCTACTTTTGAAAGAGCGTTTTAGTTTTAAGATCGATTAGGACGTTTATGAATTTATCTTAAACAAGTCACGATGGCGTGCACTTGTTGTTTTTTAGCATACGGCAAACACGTCGCATGAAATGCACCCGTGGTCGCTATGTACATTTTATTAATGTTTGAAGTTAAGGGTCGGGGGAACGAGTTGCCACTCCCGAGTGTAGATTATGGTAATTTTGGAATGATACTTAATTTTACCCAATTTTACACTAAAGGTATCACTCTACCTAAAGGCTTGCCTAAAATGAATCTCATCAATCTAAAGATAGCATGTTTCGGGCTATGGCCATATCTAACCCAAAATTATTTCAACTCTTCGGCCAATCCTTATTGGGATATTTATGAAAGAAGGGAAGTTACATAATTCAGTTAAAAGCAGGCTAACAATGAAAGGTTTGCAAAGAAGTTCCTAAAAGCAGAATCATTGATTTACAAGCTCTAAACATTGATCACACATTTAAAGAAACGAATAAGCACGTCCAGCTATATTTAGAACCTTTAACTAAACGGTTTTTCTCAATTTCATATATATATATATATATTACACCTTGAGGAGATTCATGTTACAGATTCATAATGTTTAAATGAACGCCTTCTGAATTTGATGGAAATAGCAGATCTGTTTTGTACCTTTCGAAATTCATCAGAGGCGAAACAAACGGTTTTTAGGGTGGAACATGTTCTTTTCTTTGGGTTTTCAGAAAGTTTAACAGGGTACGAGATGAACTAAAAGTAATCTACTAAATTCAATTACAATGGTGACTGAATTTTGATTAAACACCTATTTTCGTTTATGAACTACTTTTAGAGCAAAACAGATTTAGAATTTAAGAGAAACCACCTCAACATTCAGTTTGAATGTCATAAACTAATAATCTAAGAAAAAATAAATATATATATATATATATATATATATATATATATATACAGTCCAGTCCATATTACAAATACAAATAAGGCGAAGATACAGTTTTTGTGTTTCTGAATACAAGTCTCTTAACAAAATGAAAAATGAGATTAAAAAAAAGAACACTAAGGGCTGCTGCTCCTGTGCAAGCTTCAGCAGTTCTTTGAGAATTTTAATCCTGCATTTTCTTTACGTTAGTCNTTAAACACCTATTTTCGTTTCTGAACTACTTTTAGAGCAAAACAGATTTAGAATTTCAGAGAAACCAACTCAAAATTCAGTTTGAATGTCATAAACTAAGAGGCTAAGAAAAAATGAATATATATATACAGTCCAGTCCATATTACAAATACAAATAAGGCGAAGATACAGTTTTTGTGTTTCTGAATACAAGTCTCTTAACAAAATGAAAAATGAGATTAAAAAAAAGAACACTAAGGGCTGCTGCTCCTGTGCAAGCTTCAGCAGTTCTTTGAGAATTTTAATCCTGCATTTTCTTTACGTTAGTCTAAAATTACAAGTCCAAAGCTTGAATACTTGGACAACATTGAGAACATACCTTTGAGCATTGCCAGAAGATGAATCTAACTATGAAGGAGGTTAGATTCAATCCTTCATGATGCTCTTAGGAGAACAAAGTATATTCACAGTTTCTATGGACTGAACCTGGTCATAAAAGGGGTCAGATTCAGCTCCATAGATTTCATTTTTTAGTTCCCCTTGACAATTACACCATAATTTTGACTTTCTAGGCTTTATAGAGACAGAGTTTGACCATTTTTAGGAGATTCAGACTCTTTAACCTAAGAGGCCTTTTGCCTATTTATTTTATATCCTAATAGAGGTATTTCAAGGACATGCTATTGTTTATGCACTATTATGGGATGAATTTGATTATTGAAAGATCAAATTCATCTACCCTAATGAAAATTCTAACGTAATTCTGAACTATATAGAAATTTGATTATTTAGGCATTTTTAGAGAACGAATCTGATCATTGTACGGGATTCAGATTCTTTACTACAAGGAGCCTTTTGATTACCCATTTTGTACCCTTAAGGGGTGAAAAGCTACTATTTAAGCACCTAATATGGGGTGAATTTGACCACTATAGAGGGTCAAATTCATCTACCCTAGTGTTGTCCCATAGGAATATCTAGATATCTAGGGCCTGAATCAGACCAATATTTAAGCATCTTTATAGGATGAACTTAACCATTAGATGTTAAGTTCATTACCCTTTTATGCTATTTTTCTAACAGCCCCTCGATTACATAATCATGCACAAACAACTCTAAGATAAGTAGACTTATATAAGATTCAGAGATTAGAAACTAAATAAACATAATGTAATGCATCACATTTTGTCACATAGATTCATACATGAAAAAATTTAAACCAACAGAAACACAGATTCAGGGAGGAAAGACAGAAGATTTCAGATCTTTATATTTCAAAAAAAGTTCAGTTTTACCTACCTTTTTAGGAGTAAAACAACAAAAGAAACTTGGCCAAATAAAGTCCAAGTGTGACACAATCAGCAAAAAAGAAGAGAATTCAACAGCAACAGCCAGCTCCACAGAAAATACCCCCAGAAAAACTTTTTGAAAACCCAAAACCAGAACTGAAAGCTCAAATAGCACCCAGAAATGAGAAAATTCCACCCCTAAAACCTTGAAGAGTTCTTGAAAGAGTAAACAAATTTTCCCTTATTTTGAATGATTCTGATCTTTTTTTATTTTCAGAATGTTTTAACAGCTAAGAGAGTATTCTCAGAGTGTCCAGGAACCTTTTAGACTAAGGGGAGAGTGTCTATTCATAGATATTTAGGAATGGGGTATCTTTTAGAATATTCCAAATTCAAAAAGCTGTCAATAGTACATAGGGCAGCTGTCAACCTTATCTTTTTAGATAGCTACCCCTATTCTAGAATATTCTTACCTATTAAAGACTTTTCTACCCTTAAAGTTCTTATTCCCTAAGTCTACATTACCTATTGTACCCTTTGGAGTCCCTGAATTTACCATTGGGTAATCAAGGTTATTCACTTGAGTTATTATTTAACTGTAGTTAACTAACACTAGTTATGTCCTTTAGGTGAGTACTAGTTTTTCTTAACTAAGGTTAGGTCAACTAATTAAAGGTAAATTGATTAGGAGTTTAGAGTTAGTTTCATACTCATTACCTGTGTTTAAGTTAATTAATTAAAGTAGGTCAATCAATTTAATTCTTTAACTTAAGCTAGCTGATTTAGTTAGGTTAATTCAATTCGATTACCTAAAATCAGAGACTTAACCAATTATTAAGCCTAGGTTTAAATTAATTAATTAATCAATTTAATTAGGCTTAGTTAAGGTTAGTCAACCCATTTTCTTAACTTAGGTTAAATTATTTGTTTTAGTTAATGAAACCTAAATTAATTACCCTAAACAGATTAGTTTAGTTAATTACTTAAAAGGCTACCTGAGTTAGTTTCTAGGTTGAAGGAGTTGAAATCATTTAAACGTGAGACTAAGTTAGTCATTTGTTCTTAGACTTAGTTAATTGGTATCAACTAGTTATCTAAGACTTAGGACAACTAAGTTGTTAGCTTAATTATTTTACCTTGCGACTAATTCCTTATTGCCTAGATAGCTTACTCGAATTGACTAATCATTGAAAACAGTAGTTAATTGAGTTAATGGGTTTAAACAATTTCAAATAGTGCTTACATAGCAATTATAGTTAACTAGCTTAAATGAGTGATTAACTCAATAATTAATCTTAATAAAGATGATTTTAAACTTATTTTGATCTTAAGTGAATCACTTTTAAGACTTAGGTTAGGTTAATTGAAGTAAATAGTTTAATAATTGGACCTAATTAGTTGCCTTAAATTAAGACTTAGTTATCTACTCTAAGGTACTAGCCTAGCCATAAAAAGTCCCTTTTAAAGGTTATAACTTAAATTAGATTGACTCTTGGTTGAGTATGATTACTGATCAATGGACTTATATGACTGATTAATAAATTTTCTTTAACTTAAGGGTCTAGGATTAAGCTATACTTAGTTCATATTCATTAGTTAAGAATCAAGTAACCTTCAAGCACAATCATAACATCCTAACGGATCAACTATTAATAATAAATTATTATTAGTGATTAAGAAAATAGGGGATGAGATGGTGCATGAAACCAACTAGCTTCGAGAAAGGTTAGAGTGACCAAGGCAGTATCGAATCAGGAAACAATTGTGCAAAGATCATCATTCTAGACCAAGTAAAATCCAGAAAAGGCTAAGAAATCCGAAACTAAGTGATGAAATCAAAAATTAATCCAAATTGACTTAATGTGCAGATTCATAGTAAGTGCTAATAAGAAAAAAAAACATGTACAAGAATACACAAAACCAAAGAGACATCTAGAATACCTAGAATTAATGGGGTTATAAACCTTGAATTGGAATTCACCTAAATTCATTTTTGAAACCCTAACTAGTCGACTAACATAATTACTAATACGATTAGACATGCATGCAAGCAATTGATCAGAGAAAAATAGGAGGAGGCAGTAACATTTGAGAAAAAATGCAGTACAGAACAAGATATATAAACCTAACACCAACTCAGTAAAGCAAACAACTTGTAAATAATTTTAAAACATCGTTTAATAAGGAAATAACAGAAAACTTATGAACTTAAACAATTAATCCAAGCTGAGAAAACAGTGATTGGAAGATTAATTTTAATATTAACCTAGGTGACCTAAAAATAATTAAAGGAGAAAAAGGAGAGGGGTACCAGTCAGAGGGGGTCATTTGGCCGGATTCCGGTGGCTTTGCCGAAGTTTGGCCGGACTCCAGTGGGTTTGAAAATGACTCAAACCCACATATATCAATAGCCCTCGTTGAGAGCTATCGATTCGTGTAGGTTAGAGCCATTAAAAGTCTTTAAATTGGCGGGGGGAATAACTTTGATTTTTCAGATTCTTAAATCTGAAATTCCTCACCAACGGGCGATCTTTTGGAGAAACCAAGTCCGGGATGTGGTTGAGGAGGCTACGGAGATTGTTTGGTATAATTTTGGGGTTGATTGGAGAAGCTCCGCCGTCGGAGGCGATTTCCGGCCGGCGGATTTAAGGCGGAGGACGGCAGAGAGATGGCAGTGGCTGGCCGGTCTCTTAGAGAGAGAAGGGAGAGAGATGAAGAAAAAGGGTTAGACTTCTAAGTGATTGGGGTAGAGGGTGTTTTGGAACAGTTATATACCTAAGTGGTGTGGGGTTCAGGACCGTTGGATCAATGAGATCCAACGGCTAGGGATTCAAGGGGTTTAAACGGGGTCGTTTGGATGGGTCTTGGGATCGGCCGGGTTTGGGATTTGGGCTGGGCAGGTGTTACGGGTAGTGTAGATATGGAGTTGGGTCTGGGTTCTTCTTGGCCCAGGTCTGATTTTAGGCTTAATTTGCCTATATTAATCTAATTAATTAACTCTTAATTAAATCATCACTTAAAAAAAATATAATAATTAATTCTAACTTAATTTGTCTATTTATAAATTAAATAATTGTAATACTCCTAATTAGATCCATAAAAATGATCAATTTGAGCAATTAGTTATCAAAACCACATTACATCAAAGAATCACTATCCGTTTTGTTATTTAATTTAATTAATTATCCATAATAAATTTGTAATTCCTTGATAATGATGCACCTAACTATGCAACCTTAAAAAATTTTAACAAAAATAAATTATGATTATGTAATGCAAAAACAATTCACAAATCACACTAAAATTCGATAAAATTTTGTAAAATTAATTCATTTTGTTGAA
The DNA here is from genome assembly GCA_005239495.1 of Nicotiana undulata. Lineage (NCBI taxonomy): Eukaryota > Viridiplantae > Streptophyta > Magnoliopsida > Solanales > Solanaceae > Nicotiana > Nicotiana undulata. Next base: position 11,788 of record ML256276.1, on the reverse strand, counting down.
TTTTGTAAGAGTGTATGGTAGGTGAAAAATTACGCACTCACATACGGGGCGGACCAAGTCACAATCCCCCAACAGTGTACTCCACACACTCTTCATCTAGCATGTGCACCACTCCAAAATAGTGACACAATGTGAAGTCCGAGGTTTCATACCCTCAGGACAACATTTACAGTCATTACTTACCTCAAACCGAACGAAAACCACTTCGCGATGCTCCTGGCTCTCGACTCGGCCTCAAATTGCCCTGAATCTATTCAAAAAATCATATTCATACCATCAATATACGCTAAGGGAATAAAGCCCACGCGAAAATAATCAAATTACATCAAAAATCCTGAAATTGGCCAAACCCGACCCCTGGTCCCACGTCTCATAACTCGATAAAAATCACACTGCAAGGATCCTCATCCTCCCACGAGTCTATACATACCAAGAACATCAAAATCGGACCTCAAATAGACCCTCAAATCCCCTATCAAAGGTCTCCAATTACAAAACTTAATTCCCCAATTTTTCACCCTTAATCTCATAGATTTCATGCTTAAACAACTGAAAATCAACATAGAATCGAGTATTGAGTTCAAAAATATTACCTCCAGAAGTTACCCCTCAATTACCTCTTCAAATCCTCTACCCAACAAAACCGCATATGTGGTCCGAATATCCGCTTCTGCAACGCCGCAGCTGCGAAAAAAGCATCGCAGGTGCGGATTCCACTTATTCCTCAAGATCCGCATCTGCGGACAACATATCGCACCTGCGGTCTCGCAAGTGTGAGCCAAGCTACGCACCTGCGCTCCCAGGCCAAGATCCCTATTTTCGCATCTGCGCAAGGCCAATCACACCTGCAACTCTCCATCCGCAGGTGCGGCCACACAAGAAACTTAGCACCAGCAGCAGCTTTGCTGCATTTATTCAAGTTTAAACCTGCCGATGACCATCCGAAATCATCACGAGCCCCTCGGGGCCCCAACCAATGGTACCCACAAGTCATATAGTATCACCCAAACTTAGTCGAACCCTCACAACACCTGAAGTAACATTGAAACACCAAATCAACTCATGATTCAAGGCTAAGAATTTCTAAACTTCCGAAATTCACCAACATTGTCGAAAGTAACCCAACCACCTCTGAATGACCTAAAAATTTACACACACCTCAAAAATGACACCCCGAACTTGTTCCAACTTTCAGAATTCCATTCCGACCTCGATAGTTAATTTTCCACTGCCGACTGGAAAGCGCCAAAAACTCAATTTCGCCAAGTCAAGCCTAATTCTGCTCCGGACCTCCGAACAACATTCCGAGCACACTCCTAAGTCCCCAAATTACCTAATGAAGCTATCCGGGTCATAAAATCCACATTCCAAGGTCGTTTACCTAATAGTCAACTTCAGGTTGACTTTTCCAACTATTAACCCAACTCAAGAGACTAAGTGTCTCATTTCTCTCCACAACCACTCCGATCCCGAGCCAACCAACCCAACACAGCATAAATGAACTAATTAACACAAAACATAACAAAAATGGGGAAAACGAGGCAAATCTCATGGAGCGACCGACCGAGTCATTACATTAGCTAGTCTTGAAGTTTTAATAAATTTGAGGAGTGTTACAATATTCCATCCTTAAAAACATTCATCCTCGAATGTTGCTAGGGCCTTATTTTTAAGCTAACAATCATTCCTTAGGTCCTTGAACCTCTTACGTTTTCTTAGCACTACTCACTCTTCCAAGGAACTCAAAATGTTGGCTAACTCCCTAAATTTTCAAAGATTTCGACAGAGTTTCCCTTGTAAATTTGACTATCCAAAAAATATATCCCTGTCACAAATACCACAACTACACCAACAACAACCAAATATACCATAACATTTCATTCATTGGCACCATACACAACTCATAAACTAATTACTCACACTCTGGCAAGGAGGTACCACAATAACCAACAAGAATCTAAAGCACAACATTTTAGCAAAAGTAAATCACTTAAATGAGTTAATTGTACTCTCGCATGGAACTAAATTATTAAATAACTAAATATACTCTGACAAAAACTAAATTACTACAAAAAACTAAGTATAATCTGGTAAGGACATAAACACATGCTAACTTGTATTTAATAAATAAAATATAAATGCCACACTAAACCTATGTTCTCATACCTTTTTCCACAAATAAATATGGAAATTTCTCTCTCATATCTTCCTCGACCTCACATGTAGCCTCTTTTGAATCATGATTACTCCACAAAATATTTACCGATGCTAAATCTTTTGTTCTCGACTTTCTTACTTGCCTATCAAGAATTTCTATAAGTACCTCTTCATAAGTCAATGCTTCTTTAATTTCTATGATATCAGCAGGTATTATATGCGACTCATCATGAATGTACTTTCTAAGCATAGACACATGAATGACAAGATGAACAAAGGACAACTCAACGGGCAACGCTAGCTCATAGTCCACATTTCCCTTTTTTTTGTATAATCTCATAAGGTCCAATAAATCTACGACTAAGTTTCCCCTTCTTACCAAACTTCATAACTCCTTTCATTGGTGAGACTTTCAAAAGAAACCTTGCTACCAACCATGAACTCTAAGTCACGGTGCCTCTTGTCAGAATAGGACTTTTGACGACTCTAAGCCGCTTCCATTCTTTCTCTGATTAGCCAGACTTTTTCTAAGGCCTCAGAAATTAACTCTGGACCAATCAACGACACCTTTGTTAGTTCAAACCAACCTACTGGAGACCTACATCTTCTCCCATACAAATCTTCATAAGGATACATGCCATTGCTAGCATGATTGTTGTTATTGTAAGCAAATTATATACGTGTCAAGTGATCATCCCAATTACCTCCAAAATCTATTACACATGCTCGCAACAAATCTTCGAGAGTTTGAATGGTCCTTTCTGCCTGACCATCGATCTGTGGATGGAAAGCGGTGCTCAAATTGACCTTGGTACCTAATATTTTTTGAAATGCCTGCCAAAAGTGCACAGTGAACTGAGGGCCTCTGTCAGATATGATTGAAACTAGAGTACCATGCAATTAGACTATTTCTTTGATGTACAACAGTGCATATTCCTTTGCGGAATTTGTCGTCTTTACTGGTAGGAAATGCGTGGACTTTGTCTGTCGGTCTACAATAACCCAAATTAAATCATGCTTACGGTATGTGCGAGGTAGACCTACTACGAAATCCATATTAATCATCTCCCATTTCCACTGTGGTATCTCTATATCTAGAGCTAGGCCACCCGGTCTCTGATGCTCGGCTTTGACTTGCTGGCAATTCAAACATTTATCCACATTATCTGCTACTTGCTTCTTCATGCCTTTCCACCAATACAACACTTTCAAGTCCAGATACATTTTGGTAGCACCTGGGTGGATAGAGTACCTCGAACTGTGATCTTCTTCCATTATGGCCTTCCTAAGACCTTGGACTGAAACTATAAAACCTTTATAGACTCTTGTGACTTTCAGTGACTTGCCAACTGGAGTAGCTACTAGGAATGGCTCACTAAGTTGTTCTGGTTCTAGCCTGAGGTGAATTGCAAGGTATGGAGTAACATATGAAAATGTTGAACCTGGATCCATTATGGCATAAGCATTATGTGAGCAGACTAAAAGTATACCTGAAATAACTTCTGCATATACCTCTACACTTTGACGATCAAGTGTAGTAAACAAACGGGGTTGTCTCCCTCCCTGAGTAACTCGATCTGCACCTTTTCCTGCCCTATTGTTACGACCCAAATTTCCAACCTTAGGGATCGTGATAACGCCTAACACCACACTTGCTAGGCAAGCCAATGTTAGAATTCGGTTAGCTATTTTCCTTTGATGATTTACTTAAACACAATAAAATAAATTTAAAATCATATTAATCTAATGATTTCCAATTAATAACTCCAAATATAAAATAATAAACAAATAAATAAACTGAGCCACGAACTAATTATATATATATATATATATATATATATAATTAGTTCGTGGCTCAGTTTATTTATTTGTTTATTATTTTATATTTGGAGTTATTAATTGGAAATCATTAGATTAATATGATTTTAAATTTATTTTATTGTGTTTAAGTAAATCATCAANATATATATATATATATATAGATCTAAGACTACCTCAGGGTCTTGTATCACAATTCACGAACTTCTAAAATAGTACTATTAATGGGCTGAAAGAATAATATAGTTGTTTTGAGAAAATATAAAACAATCTCTATGAACTAAGAGAAGACTCCAGGGATCTGCGAACGCCGGCAGATATACCTCGTGTCTCTGAATGATATATCTACTACTAAAATATCTAATGCTGGCCCGTACCTGGATCTGTATAAAAGTGCACAGAGTGAAGTATCAGTACAACAGACCCCATGTACTGGGTAAGTGTCGAGCCTAACCTCGACGAAGTAGTGACGAGGCTAAGGCAGGGCAATTATAACTTAACTAGTGATAATATATATATATATATATATATATATATATATATATATATATATATATATATATATATATATATATATATATATTAACGCAATAAAATAATTCTACACGAACAAGAAAATATAACTGAAACAATAAATAAAATAACTCAGTTGCCTATTTCAGGCCTCAGCTGTCACCAAAATCTCACACAAATCTGAATTTCCAAACTTTACTTTAAAATAATCGTATGTGCAGAATATGAGAAAACCGTAGAGTAAAACAATAAATTTCCAAATCGTTGTAATTAAAATCAGTAAAACATAATTATCCTCCATTATCACCGTCTTGTTGTGGCGTGCAACCCGATCCCAACTGTCCATTCTTATCACTATCATTTATTTTCCCTATCCACCCTTATCACTATCATTTATTTCTCCTGTCCACCCTTATCACTATTATATTGTCCACCCTTATCACTATCAATTTTCCACCCTTATCACTATCAATTTATTTATGCATCAAAACTTTCACAATTCAGGCCAAGCCTTTCACAACACTTTTATCTAAACAATTATAAACAGAAAACTGTACTTCTCATAAACTCATCAATATTATCACAAAAATGAACAGGAACATATATATCTATATCTCGTAAAACAATGTCAACCCACTCAATCTTTATGTACCACAATAAAACCAAGGAAAAACACTAATACTTTTGAAAAATATAATTACAACCAGACTTAACAATAAATTAACAAGCCATGTAATCATAGAAACAACAATGGACATGAAACAATTAAAACCTGAGCAATTACATATTGGACACGGGGAGGGGATCATGTACGCAGTCAATTTGTTGGTGCATAGATACCCGTCACCTCACCTATACACCACTCACATGCAATTTCACATCACAATTTATTTGGGGATTTTTATTCCCTCAAGTCAAGGTTAAACCAATCATTTACCTCAATTTCGCAGGCCACTCACTGCTCAATTATAGCTTTTCCTCTTGAATTCACCTCCAATACACTCGAATCTAACCATAATTAACTTAATATCATTAATTAATGCAGTGAATGGGAAGCTATGCGTTCGCATAGCACGGTTGGCTTCCCTCCCCCCAGGTCCAAGTTACAATATGTGTTCGCGAGGGTAGGGGTGCGTTCGCATAGAACAAAAAAATGGCCCCAGTGATTTACACTGTGCGTTCGCGATGGAGGTGGTGTGAACGCGAAGAACAAAGGTGTTGTGAACCAGCGACAACAAAACAACAAATTTTCATAAGTGTAAAACATCTCGTGGCCTATCCAAAACTCACCCGAGCCCTCAAGGCTCTAAACCAAACATGCACGCAAGTCTAAAAACATCATACGAACTTGCTCATGCGATCAGATCGTGAAAATAACATGTAAAATGTTACGACCCAAAATCCTAACTCAGGTCGTGATGGTGCCCAATACCGTGGTCAGGCAAGCCAACAATTGACTTACTAGTGAATTCTCTTCTTTGATAAAACATTCCATAAGTTTGAAAATTAAGCAAAATGGATAATGTTTGACTAACTTGAACTTGATTAACCATAAGGGATCATAACCCAATAATTAAAACCCATAATAAAGTATCAACAACGTGTGTGCCAGGAACCAGTGACACAAGTCTACAGGTATTCTAATAGAGTATAGCAAAAGATAAATAAACTGTACTACTGTCTAAAGATGTGATGACCCAAAAAGGGGTCATATTATGTGCATCTAATTTGGACTGTGTTTCGAGGCCCGAAAGCGTCCATTAATCTCACCTCGATGTGCGTGCACAGCCCGGGCACCTAGCCGGGAAGCTTTTATGTGAAAAACTTAATTAAGAGTTAAACTTTTGGTAATTAATTGAATAAAGTTGACTTTGGTCAACATTTTTGGTAAACAGACCCGGATCCGTGATCCGACGGTCCCGGAAGGTCCGTAGGAAAATATGGGACTTGGGCGTATGCCCGGAATCGAATTCTGAGGACCCAAGTCCGAGAAATGAATTTTTAAAGAAAATTGTTTTATGAAAATATTATAGGATTATGAAAATTAACCTTGATGTGAAACCTGTGCTTCCAGGCCCGTATTATGATTTTGGAGCCGCGTACAGGTTCAATATGTGTTATATAAGATATCTGTGAAATTTGGTAAGAAACGGACTCGATTTGATTGGTGGATCAAAATGAGGAAAATTGGTGTTAATGAAGTTTTGAGGTTTTTAAAGAATTTGAAAGTTGGTTTGAAAGGTGAGTTTATGTTCTCAAGGTCCGAATGAAATTCCGAGACCGGGAATAGTTCTGTTGTGTCATTTATAACTTGACTGCAAAATTTGAAGTCATTCCGAGTAGTTTAGGTCGGTTCAACGCGTTGAAGTGAATTCTAGAATCTCAAGTTCTTAAGTTTTGATTCAATTTGGTTTTGGGGTTGAATTCTGAGTTTCGTGGTTGTTATTCAGGTTCCGTAAGTTCAAGCGAGTCCGTATCATGAATACAGACTTGCCGGTGCTTTTGGACGGAGTCCCGAGGGGCTCGGGTGTGCTTTAGACCCCCGGGAGCTAAGTTGGAAAAACCAGAATTATGCTATCTGGTTTCCTTCTCTACGATCGCGGAGAAGGATTTTGCTGGGTTGTTGATTGTTCTATGCGATCGCAGCTTCCCCTTTACGATCGCAGAGGTCTGGATTCCACACCTTCACGATCGCAGCCTGTTTCTTGCGATCGTATAGAGTCGCGTCTGGGCCGGGTGAGTTTGTCTTCGCGATCGCTGGACCTCTTCCGCGATCGCAGAGGTCTGGCCAGCTGGCCTTCACGATCGCAGGCCACTTGTCGCGATCGCAGTGAAGGAATCAGTGGGCCGTTTTATAAAATACGGGACTTAGCCTTGTTCCTCCATTTTCATCTTCCTCTTCAAGATTTTAGAGAGCTCTTCAATGGACCTTCCACCACTGCTATTGAGGTAAGTAAACTCCATAGTTTTACTAGTTTCAAACACTAATCCCTAGTTAAATTCACTACTAAATTATAAAAAAAAATAGAATTAGGTAGTAATTATAGGGTTCTTGAGGATTCTGTAATTTTCCATTTTAGCCATGAAATCAAGTAGAAATCACACCTTAATGATCCTTAGGCTATAGGTGAGTGATCCCTTCGAGGATTTTCGGAATTTGACCATGAGAGGTCGGGGTTGGAAATTGGGAATTTTTCAAGAATGGCGATTGTATTGAATAACTAAGATAAGTTATCACATTGCACATGCATTGATGTTATTGTATATCTTTTGACTAGTTGCGAGTCCTCAGGTGTAGAATTCGGAGTTTCGGGCGCAATTGTGGTCCGAGGGGTAGATTCGACACGAGGTGAGTCTCCTTTCTAACCTTGTAAGATGGAATTGTCCCCATAGGTGATGTATATTCTATGTGTAACTTGTTTGGAGGCTACGTATGTGCCAAGTGACGAGAGTCCGTACGTAGCGGCTATTGTTATGTCCGGGTAGTTAGGCCCACATCATGCCTTGTATGTTTTTCTTGTAATGCCTGATATGTTTTCTTTTTAATGCTTCATATGATTTATTGTAATGCCATATGTACTACGAAATTATGTTTTGCATCGCATTATTCTTCTGAGGCGTTATTGAAAAGAAATTGTGAAATATATGGGAGCGGGTCGTACACCACGGCGGAATTGAAAAAAAATTGTGAAATATATGGGAGCGGGCCGTACGCCAGAGCGGAATTGAAAAGAAATTGTGAAATATATGGGAGCGGGCCGTACGCCACGGCGAAATTGAAAAGTAATTGAAATATATGGGATCAGGCCATACGCCACGGCAGTGTTGAAAGCAATTGAAATATATGGGATCGGGTCGTACGCCACGACAGTGTTGAAAAGAAATTGAAATGAATATGGGATCGGGCCGTACGCCACGGCGAGTGTAGAAAGTACCTTATGGGAGCGGGCCGTACGCCACGGCGGATCTAAGAATTTGTGATTTTTGTTTCATTTGGTGGTCTTACTCTTGAAAGTGCTTTATTTTTAAGTTCAGTAGCTGTTTGGATTTTTCTGCTTTTAGTATATGTACTTGTTGCTTATTTCCCTGACATGCCTACTGTATTTCATCATATTTTATCATATGTTATTACTGCTGGACCTTAGTGAGTATCGAGTCGACCTCTCGTCACTACTTCTTCGAGTTTAGGCGGGATACTCACTGGGTACATATTTATTTAATATGTACTCATGCTGCACTTTCTTTTCTTTTCTGTACTTGACTGTACAGGTCCGGAGGCTGGCACGTCTGACTATCAGGCCAAATGCTGGGTATTGATAGTGTGGTCATACTTCACAGTGACCTGCTTTCCCGGCGACTCTCTAGCAGCACCCTGGAGCTCTTTTGTTGTATTCCTCTGTCCATTTCATTCCGACGGAGACTCTGTATATATTGTAGTCATTGTATATTCAGTAGTTTCCCATGACACTCGTGACACTAGTTCCTGGCACACACGCGTAGTGTATTTATATTTTTGGGGTTTTGGGATGTATATCCATGTGTATGTTATATCTCGGCTTTGTATCTACTATGACTTACTTTCGCTCAAGGCTAGTATCATATTAGTTGTTATAATTGGTAATCTCTGACTTGTTTAATTAGATGGGAAGGGTAGCACTTGGTGTAGTTTGCGTTGGCTTGCCTAACTCCGTCGTTGGGCGCCATCACGACTCGGATTAGGATTCTGGGTCGTGACAACGTGGTATCAGAGCACTAGGTTCACGTATGTCTCACGAGTCATGGGCAGGCCCAGTAGAGTCTTGCAGATTGGTATGGAGACGTTTGTACTTATCTTCAGGAGGCTATGGGGTGTTAGGAAACTTCCCTTTATTTATATCCTGTCGTGCAATCTATTATGTACTCAAACTTATTCTCTATTCTCTCACAGATGGTGAGGACGCGTGCATCCAATGTTCCTGGTCCGGGAGAGGCCGCTGCCCAAGGTCGAGGTAGAGGCAGGGGCAGAGCACCTGCTCAAGGCAGGGGACGAGGGCGTCCCATAACTACGCCAGTGGCACCACCAGAGGACCCTATTATAGAGGAGCAGGATGAGGTTCCTCCAGTAGCACCTGCTCCAGTGGATTTCATGACAGGGCCAGGCTTCCAGGAGGTCATGGGACGTATGCTGAGATTCATGGACACTATGTCTCAGGATGGTTTATTTCCAGCCGACCCTGCTTCTTCGCAGGCCGGAGGGGGAGTCCAGACTCCTACCGCTCAGGCCATAGGTCAGGCAGCAGCAGCACATCATACCCCGGGCACACCGCCCGTGGGAGGGGTTCAGCCCGTAGTAGCAGCCCCAGAGCCCAGGCCAGTTGCAGAGGCTGACCAGCAGAAGATGTTGGATATATGGACCCGACTTCGCCCTCCAGTCTTCGGGGGTAAGCGGGGAGAGGATGCTCAGGATTTTATTGACAGGTGCAGGGACAGACTGCACAACATGAGGATTTTGGAATCCCATGGAGTGGATTTCACCACATTTCAGTTAGAGGGCAGAGCTCGCAGGTGGTGGTAGTCCTATATTCTTAGCTGGTCAGCAGATTCTCCTCCTGTCACTTGGGATCAGTTCGCTCAAATATTTCTAGACAGATACATTCCACCTTCTGAGAGGGAGGAGCTACGGGGTCAGTTTGAGCGACTAGATCAGGGGCAGATGTCAGTGACTGATTATGAGGCAAGATTTTCTGAGTTGTCTCGCCATGCCCTTATGATATTGCCTACTGATGCCGAGAGGGTGCGACGGTTTGTGGCAGGCTTGCATCCAGGGATTAGGGCCTCTATGTCCAGAGAGGTAGAGATGGGTACCCCATACCAGCTTGTAGTCGAGATAGCTCGACGGATTGAAGGTTACCGTATGAGGAGCAGGGAGCAGGGTCAGCCAAGGCAGCAGGACAAGAGGGCCAGGTTCACAGGTGACTTCAGGGGTGCTCCAGCTAGGGGTAGATGTCAGTTCGGAGGCGGCCAGTTCAATAGGCCTTCATTTTCAGAACCTCCACTACCTCCCAGGGTTATTTCAGCGAGACCTCAGTTCGGCGATATGCCAGAGCGTTCCTATCGTCCCCCAGCCACCCAAGGTGCACCCAGCAGTTATTCCAGTCAGCAGAGATCCACTAGTTCCTATTTCAGTGCTTTACCAGAGGGTTGACACTGCCCTCCAGCTATTCAGGGTTCTTCCTCTTTCGGGCAACGTACTGTAGCACCAGGAGATTGTTTCGAGTGTGGGGAGCCGGGTCATACGTAGAGTTTTTGTCCCAGGTATCGGGGCAAGGCAGTGCAGTAGAGTTATCAGCCTAGGAGTTCAGCACCAGCAGTCTGGCCGCCTCGAGGTGGAGGACAGGTCGGCAGGGGTCGTCCTAGAGGGGGAGGCCAGTCAGGAGGAGGTCAGTTAGTTCCTGTTCACTCTGGGGGAGTTCAGTCTTCAGGAGCCTCAGCCAGGTTTTATGCCATTCCGTCCAGATCAGATGTTGTGGTCTCAGACGCCGTGATCACAGGTATTATCTCAGTATGGGGTAGGGAGGCTTTGGTACTATTTGATCCAGGATCCACGTATTCATATGTTTCCGTACTATTTGCTCATTTTCTGGATATCCCTCGTGAGTTCTTGTGTTCTCCTATATATATGTCCACTCTTGTGGGTGATTCTGTGGTAGTAGACCGAGTCTACCGGTCTTGTGTGGTCACTTTCTGCGGTCTCGATACCAGAGCAGATCTTTTATTGCTGGATATGATTGATTTTGAGGTTATCCTAGGCATGGATTGCCGCGGTCGCCCTAGCGCGGTCCGCGGTGGAGGCCTGGGAGGGGTATATATAAATAGGATTTTCAGTTATTTTCTATTTTTTCAAAACCCTAAAAAACATAGGAGGCGATTTTCTAAACACTCTTTTTTCTCCAAAATATTGGTAAGTGATTGCTAACTCATTTTCTTTACTCCATAACTTCCTTTTACAAGATTTCATCCTAGAATCTAGGGTTTTCATGGGGGAGTTGGGAATTTGGGAAAAATCTAAGAATATTGAAATTTGGGAATTTAGAACTAAATTTGGGGTCGAGTTCCAAAACTAATTATATACCCGGGCTCAGGGGTGAATGGGTAATCGGGTTTTGGTCCAAATTTCGGGTTTGGACCAAGCGAGCTAAGGGTCGTGATGATAGGCTATAATTACGTATTTTAGTCACTTATTACACTCTAGTTTACCGCACTTTGATTGAGTTTGAGCTTTAATCGCTAGTGTTTTGTACTAATTGTGTGTTTTATGCCT
>ML256274.1:0-102141 GCA_005239495.1 Nicotiana undulata | reverse complement strand
TATTGTCAAGTCTAGCCTCGTCACTACTTCGGCCGAGGTTAGGCTCGGCACTTACTCAGTACATGGGGTCGGTTGTACTGATGCTACACTGCACTTCTTAATGTTGTGCAGACCCCGCATCCGGACCTAGTGGACCGCATTGAGGGAGTCACCTTCAGTCCACCCAGAGCTTCAAGGTATACCCGCTGGCGTTCGTGGGCCTTGGCGTCTCTCCTACCTTTGGATTCCTTATTGTCTTATCTTTTTCCCCAGTTTCAAGACAATGATGTATTTCTTTTCAAACTATGTATTTAGCACTATGTTTAGACAGTTCGTGAGTTATGACACCCCCGTTTTGGGCTTATGCGACGTTATGTATTTTACCATTCCACTTTGCATTTTTGGATTTCTATTACATTTCCGCTGTTAAAATTCTAAAGTGTTTCGTTATTTCTGTTAAGATTTTTAAAGGTATTTCCTTTACTACTGTTGAATTGGGTTGCAAATGTTAGATTACTTGTGCATGTTGGCTTGTCTAGCGGGTTCAACGTTAGACGCAGTCACGACCTGAAGGTGGGATTTCGGTCGTGACACGGGCAGACCCATTAGAGTCTTGCGGATCGGTACAGAGACATCTGTACTTATCTTCAGGAGGCTATAGGTTTCAGGAGGCTATAGGGTGTTAGGAAACCTCTCTTTATTCATATTCTATCGTGCATTCGATGGTGTATTAAATCTCACTCTTCTATTCTCTCACATATGGTGAGGACGCGTGCAGCTGACATTCCAGACCCGAGAGATGCCGCTACCCCCGCCGTCCGAGGCCGTGGCAGAGTCCGGAGGAGGGCACCGGCCCGAGGTAGGGGACGAGGGCGTCCCAGAGCTATTCTAGTTGCACCAGCAGTGGAGGACCCCATTATAAAGGAGCAGGGCGAGGTGCCCCCAGCAAATCCTGCTCGAGTGGACTTTATGACGGCGCCAGGCTTCCAGGAGGTCATGGGCCGTATGATGCGCTTTATGGACACTATGTCCCAGGCTGGAGTATTTCCAGCGGATCCTGCCACATCTCAAGTGGGAGGGGGAGCTCAGACCTCTACCGCCCAAGCCACAGGTCAGACAACAGCAGTACATCATACCCCGGGTACACTGCCCGTGGGCGGGCCCCAACTTGTAGCAGCAGCACCTGAGCCCAGACCAGCTGCGGACGGTGATCCGCAGAAGTTATTGGATAGATGGACTCGATTGCACCCTCCAGTCTTTGGGGGTGAGCGAGGCGAGGATTCCCAGGGTTTTATTGACAGGTGCCGGGACAGACTGCACAACATGAGGATACTAGAGTCCCATGGATTGGACTTCACTACCTTTCAGTTGGAGGGCAAAGCTCGTAGATGGTGGCAGTCTTATATCCACAACAGGCCGGCAGATTCTCCTCCTATCACTTGGGGGCAGTTCACTCATCTATTCCTAGATAGATATATCCTAACCTCTAAGAGAGAAGAGTTGCGATATCAATTTGAGCAGCTGGAGCAGGGACATATGTCAGTGACAAATTATGAGGCTAGATTTTCAGAGTTGTCTCGCCATGCACTCATGATACTACCCACTGATGCAGAGAGAGTGCGGAGATTTGTAGCAGGGTTGCATCCAGATATTAGGGCCAACATGGCCCGAGAGGTGGAGATGGGGACTCCTTATCAACTTGTGGTGGAGATTGCTCGCGGGATCGAGGGTTATCGGTCGAGGAGCAGGGAGCAGGGGCAGTAGGATAAGAGGGCCAGGTTTTCCGTAGATTTCAGAGGTGCCCCAGTTAGGGGCAGGGGTCAGTTTGGTAGGGTTCAGCCCAGCAGGCCCTCATATTCAGCAGCTCTCCCACCTCCCTGAGGTGTCCCAGCGAGGCCTCATTTCAGCGCCATGCCAGAGCGTTCCTACCACATTCCAGCTATTCAGAGTTCCTCCGGTGGTTATGCTAGTCATCAGGGTTCCTCCGGTCCCTACTTCAGTGCTATGCTAGAGAGTACACATCGCTCTCCATCCATTCAGGGTTCTTCTTCGGGGCAGCAGGCTATGATACCTGGAGGTTGTTATGAGTGTGGGGATCCAGGTCATATGAAGAGGTTTTGTCCCAGGCTTCGGGGCAAAGCAATACAGCAAGATTATCAGCCTATAGGTCCGGCACCAGCGGTCCGGCCACCTAGAGGTGGAGGACAGGCACGCAAGGGTCGTCCTAGAGGTGGAGGGAAGACAAGGGGAGTTCAGTCAGCTCCTACTCATTCCAGCGGAGGTCAGTCATCTGGTGCTCCAGCTAGATTCTATGCTATTCCGGCCAAATCAGATGCAGTGGCCTCAGATGCCGTGATTACAGGTATTATTTCAGTATGTGGTAGAGAGGCATCAATGTTATTTGATCCAGGATCCACCTATTCATATGTTTCAGCCTTATTTGCTCATTTTCTGGATGTTCCTCGTGAGTCCTTGGGTTCTCCTATTTATGTGTCCACCCCCGTGGGCGATTCTGTAGTGGTAGAACGAATTTATCGGTCTTGTGTGGTTACATTTTATGGGTTTGAGACTAGAGCAGACCTTTTGTTGCTGGACATGGTTGATTTCGAGGTCATTTTAGGCATGGATTGGCTATCTCCCTACCATGCCGTGCTAGATTTCCATACCAAGACAATTACCGTAGCCATGCCCGAGTTGCCTAGGCTAGAGTGGAGAGGTTCCTCAGTTAGTGCAGCTAGTCGGGTTATTTCCTTCCTGAAGGCTCAACATATGGTCGAGAAGGGTTGTCTGGCATATCTTGCTTATGTGCGGGACACCACTGTCGAGTCTCCGACGATTGATTCAGTGCCGGTGGTTCGAGAATTTGCCGATGTATTTCCTTCAGATCTCCCGGGCATGCCCCCAGATCGTGATATTGATTTCTGTATTGATGTAGAGCCTATTTCCATTCCCCCGTACTGTATGGCTCCGAAGGAGCAGCTTGAGGAGTTGTTGGCTAAGGGGTTTATCAGACTTAGTGTATCGCCATGGGGTGCTCCAGTTCTGCTTGTGAAGAAGAAGGATGGGTCTATGCAGATGTGTATTGATTACCGCTAGTTGAACAAGGTCACATTAAGAACAAGTATCCTTTGCCGCGCATCGATGATTTGTTTGACCAGTTGCGGGATGCTCGGGTGTTTTCTAAGATTGATCTGATATCGGGTTATCATCAGTTGAAGATTCAGGACTCGGATGTTCCGAAGACTGCTTTACGTACGAGATATGGCCACTATGAGTTTCTGGTGATGTCCTTTGGCTTGACTAATGCCCCGACAACATTTATGGACTTGATGAATAGGGTGTTCATTCCGTATATTGATTCTTTTGTCATTGTCTTCATTGATGACATTCTGATTTACTCACGTAGCCTGGGAGAGCACGAGCAGCATTTGAGAGTTGTACTCCAGACTTCGCGAGAACAGAAGTTGTATGCTAAGTTCTCCAAGTGTGAGTTCCGGTTGGATTCCGTGGCATTCTTGGGGCATGTGTATCCGGAGAGGGTATCAAGGTTGATCTTAAGAAGATTGAGGCAGTTCAGAGTTGGCCGCGTCCTACTTTAGCTACAGAGATCAGGAGCTTTTTGGGCCTAGCAGGATATTATCGCCGATTTGTGGAAGGGTTCTCTTCTATTGCAGCTCTATTGACTAGATTAACTCAGAAGAATGCCCCGTTCCGATAGTCCGATGAGTGTGAGGCGAGCTTTCAGAAGCTCAAGACAGCATTGACCTCAGCACCAGTTCTGATATTGCCTTCCAGTTCTGGGATGTATACGGTGTATTGCGACGCTTCACGCGTTGGTTTGGGATGCGTGTTGATGCAAGAAGGGAGAGTTATTGTTTATGCTTCGCGCCAGCTGAAGGTTCATGAGAAGAATTACCATGTACACGATTTGGAGTTGCCGGCGATTGTTCATGCTCTGAAGATTTGGAGGCACTATTTGTATGGGGTGTCCTGTGAGGTTTATACAGACCACCGCAACTTGCAACACTTGTTCAAGCATGGGGATCTTAATTTGAGGCAACGCAGGTGGCTTGAGTTATTAAAGGATTATGACATCACCATTCTTTATCATCCAGGCAAGGAAAATGTGGTAGCAGATGCTTTGAGAAGGAAGGCGGAAAGTATGGGTAGCTTGTCTTATATCGCAGCAGAGGAGAGATCTCTAGCCTTGGACATTCAGTCCTTGGCTAATCGCCTGGTGAGATTAGAACTTTCAGAGCCTTGCCGAGTCCTAGCACATGTGGTTGCTCAGTCTTTGTTATTGGGAGAGATTAAGGCCCGTCAGTATGATGATCCGTGTTTAGCATAGCTACGGGAGATAGTGGTTCAGGGTGGTGCCAAGGAAGTTACTATTGGCGAGGATGGCATTCTGAGACTTCAGGGCCGCTTATGTGTTCCTAATGTTGATGGCCTGAGGGAGAATATTTTAGAGGAGGCACACAACTCACAGTATTCTGTTCATCCTGGTGCTACGAAGATGTATCGTGATTTGAAGCAACATTTCTGGTGGAGGCGGATGAATAAGGACATAGTGGGGTATGTGGCTAGATATCTTAATTGCCAGCAGGTCAAGTATGAGCATCAGAGGCCAGGAGGCCTAATTCAACATATTCCCATTCTTGAGTGAAAGTGGGAGCACATCACTATGGACTTTGTGATTGGGTTGCCTCGGAATTTGCGGAAGGTTGACGCGGTTTGGGTCATTGTGGATAGGTTGAAAAAATCGGCTCATTTCATTCCAGTAGCTACTACTTATACTTTTGAGAGGTTAGCCCGGATCTACATTCGGGAGATAGTCCAGTTGCACGGTGTGCCGGTGTCCATTATATCAGATCGAGGTCCTCAGTTCACCTTGCACTTCCGGAGAGCATTGCATAGTGAGTTGGGCACCCGGATAGATCTCAGCACAACATTTCACCCTCAGACTGATGGTCAGTCGGAGCGGACAGTTCAGATATTGGAGGACATGCTCAGGGCATGTGTGATTGACTTTGGAGGTCAGTGGGACCAGTTCTTGCCTTTGGCCGAGTTTGCTTACAATAACAGTTATCAGTCCAGCATCGAGATGGCTCCATTTGAGGCTTTGTATGGTCAGCGATGTCGTTCTCCTATCGGGTGGTTTGAACATGGCGAGGCTAAGTTATATGGCACCGACCTGGTGAAGGATGCTTTGGAGAAAGTCAAGTTGATTCAGGAGAGGCTCCGCACAGCACAGTCCAGACAGAAGAGTTACGCGAATCAGAAGGCTCGTGATGTATCGTTTATGGAAGGAGATAAGGTCCTGTTGAAAGTCTCGCCGATGAAGGGTATTATGAGGTTCGAGAATAAGGGCAAGCTGAGCCTAAGGTTCATAGGTCCTTTCGAGGTGTTGAGGCGAGTTGGTGAGGTTGCTTATGAGCTTGCTTTACCTCCCAATTTATCAGGAGTTCATCCGGTCTTTCATGTATCCATGCTCCGGAGATACCATGCCGACTTCTCTCACGTGGTTGATTTCAGTGCTATTCAGTTGGATGAGAGGTTGGGCTACGAGGAGGAGCCAATTGCTATTATCGACAGACATGAACGCTAGTTAAGATCCAAGAGAGTTTCTTCCATAAAGGTCCAGTGGAGGGGCCATCCAGTGGAGGAGGCGACTTGGGAGTCTGAGTTCGATATGCGGAGCCGATATCCCCATTTTTTCCCCGATTCAGGTATCTTTCTATGTCCGTTCGAGGACGAACGTTTGTTTTAGAGGTGGAGATTGTGATGACCCAAAAAGGGTCATCCCGTGTATTTCTAGCTAAATCTGTGTTCCGAGGTCACAAGAACCTCCTTCTATCTCGCCCCGATTTGCGTGCGCAGCCTGGGCGTGTAGCCGGAAAGCCGTTATGAGAAAAACTAATGAAAATGATATTTTTGTATTGAAAATTAAGTAAAGTCGACTTTGGTCAACATTTTTGGTAAACGGACCCGGACCCGTGATTTGACGGTCCCGGAAGGTCCGTAGAAAAATATGGCACTTGGGCGTATGTTCGGAATCGAATTCCGAGGTCCCAAGTTCGAGAAATGAATTTTTAAAGAAAATTATTTTCTGAAAAATATAAAGGTTTTTGAAAATGAAATTCTATGTGAAACTTGTGGTATCGGGCCCGTATTATGGTTCCGGAGCCCGGTACAGGTCCTATATAATATACTTGTTACGTCTGTGAAATTTGGTAAGAAACGGAATCCATTGACGTGATTCGGACCTATAATGCAAAAGTTGAGGTTTAAAGAAGTTGTGAGAAATTTCATTGATTTTGAGGTTTAATTCGATGTTTACGATGTTATTTTAGTGATTTGATAACACAAATAAGTCCGTAGGATATTTTCGAGGTTGTGTGCACTTTTGGTTTGGAGTTCCGAGGGCTCGGGTGAGTTTCGGGTAGGTCTCGGGGTGTGTTAGGCATAGATTAGAGCTGTTGCAGGTTTAGAAAATTTCAAATCTCTGAACCCGCCAGTGCGGTCCGCGGTCCCTTTTCGTGGTCCACGGTGGGAGTCCTCACAGCCGCGGTCGCCCTTGCGCCGTCCGGGGTCTCCCATGCGCGGTCCGCGGTGGAAGGGCCTTCGCGGTTCGCGGTCGCCTTAACGCGGTCCGCGGTGGGGAGGCCTGAGAGGGGTATAAATAAGTGAGACTTTCAGCATTTTTCAAGACCCAAAAACATAAGAGGCGATTTTCCAAACACTCTTCCTTCTCCAAAATATTTGTAAGTGATTTCGATCTCTTGTCACTACTTCTTCGAGATTAGACGGGATACTCACTGGGTACATATTTATTTATGTACTCATGCTATGCTTCTGTACTTAATTGTACAGGTTCTGAGGCTGGTGCATCTGGGTATCAGACCGGAGCTCGATTCTAATTATAGCCGGACCTGACTTCACGGTGAGCTGTTTATCCTGGCGATCCTCGGCAGTACTATGGAGTCTTCTTTTGTTATTTCCCGTCTATTACTTTCAGACAGTGGGACAATTCTATTGTATCTTTTGTATATTCTGTTAGTATGCCCGTAGGACTTGTAACACTAGTTCCTGGCACACGTAGTAGACATTATATTTTTGGACTGTATATGTTGATTTTTGAACCTTTCGGTTACATTGATTAAGTTTGGTTAGTTTTTCCGTGTCCACTTCATGATTTAAAACTTAAATTTGGTAAGTGTTGGAACCTTTTATTGAATAACAAAATCTCACTAGTAAATCAATTGTTAGCTTGCCTGACCCCGATGTTGGATGCCATCATGACCTGAGCTAGGAACTTGGGTCGTGACAAAATGGATATCACAATGTCTATAGTCAATACATCCACATCATTATTCTTAACCTTAGGATTTCGTTTTCTTTTAAATTTTAATTTTGCATTTGCAAACAATGAGTGCTATAATTCAACAAGCGTACATAAATATCCCATCGGAAGTTAAAGTGATATTTTTACCCTTCAATCAATTATTATTCTTAGTTATTTTTTGTATAAAAATATAAATATGCAATAAAGTACTACTTTATTAGATTTGAATATTGTTACTTGAAGCAACCACTATAATGTCTCTTGAATATATCAAATTTCATATTCAATGTGGGTATATTTTGGGGGCGTTGGTATTCATTTCTTTTTAAGCATTAATCACCTATATAGAATACATGGAGTAATATAGTGTCAATTCTGCACACGACAATGTAACTGTAAGCATTTATACTAAACATACGTTATTTGTTCAATATATCATTCATAGAGCGCTAAATAACCCCGTACACCAAGCTCCCAAATCACAAGAAGGTTGTCGATGAATCCAACAAAAGAAAAAAGGATTCATGTGGTTGTAATTTTTAAGACTCCAACAAAAGTTGATTTCGTCAAAGAGAGAAACTAAGACAAGCCAATTATCAGAAAAGAACCAAAAGTTGAGCTCTTCATCTCCACATAGCCAGAATTTAACTTAAACCTTTTAGCCAAAAATAACTCAAACCCTCTATAGTATTCTCATTTTTTGTCAGGTTATTTTTTATGTGTGTTTGTTTTTGTTTTTCTGCATTTTTCTCTTCTTTTTATTTCTAAAATTCTTTGGGCAAATTTGGTGTATATATTTTGTTTTGTTGCTCAAGCTTGCTGACTAAATCAATGTTGCTTCCTTATCATGGTTTTATCTCAGAGTTATTTCGTAGCTTGTGTGTGATTTTTTGTCATATTGTCTTGACCATTAGGCATTTTTTATTTTTAATCTTTCTAATTTTAAAGAGTTGGAATTCTTCCCTGGCTTTTAATTTTCTGTATGTCCGGTAAGAGATTAGTTGTTGCATGATTAACATTCACTGGAGATGAAAAAAAGATGAAAAACTGTGAATATTGAATCTCAGGTTCAAGGTAATGGCTTTTCTTGTAGTATGTCGCCGCACTTTTGGAAGATTATGTTGGTAATATTGGTGCATGATCTTGAACTCTTTGTGGATCAAATGTAGATTATTTAAGAATAAAATAGAAACAAATGCTATTTATGTGATGTATTTCTCTTTTAACTTGAAATAACCCAAGAATTTATAAAATCTTAACTCATATCACGAAGCTACATGTTATATCTATTCGTGCATTACTACCGCTTTAATATAGAATCATGTAAAGATTAATTATTACATTGATTTGTTATTGAAATGTACATAAAGGTAGAAACATGAAAACAGAAGGAAAATATAAAACGACACAGTAACATATAGTGTTACAAGAGAACACCGATGAGATATAGTAGGTGAAGAATTAACTATTTCGACATATTCATCAGTGGCCTCAAGGATATTCAACGAAACCTGTCATGTTTTCTCTTTTTATTTTTATTTTATTACAAAAACAAATGCATTAAAAATATAACTGGAAACTTTCCTTTATACTTTATTTTATACCTTACACATAGTTTTAATAATAACTTTGTGATCTTAAAAAATCTTTTACTAATTGACATGGGCTACACGTGCAACTCAAGTGATAAGGAACTAGTAAGCATATAAGTAAGAGGATTTTTCATAAAGTATTGTAGTTTAAAGATAACTATAGTTTGTCTAATTATCTTTTGTAAACACTAGTCAATTATTACCAGCTTGTATCACTAGTATTCAAACATGCAATAAGTACATCATACAAAGGTGTATACAAAGGATACAACATGTATCGACTGTGTATACATGAGCTTGTATCACTTGTATTCAAACGCGCAACAAGTATTTCATACAAGGATGTATACAAATGATACAACATATATTGATTGTATGCAAACTTGTATATCGGTGAAACCAGGTGTAACATATACCCCAATTTCCTGGTGGGTCAAACGAAGTAAATATATGATTACACGGAATCAGAGTCGAAGTTGAAAACTTCTTGTACCAAAGGCCCGAACAAAATGCTCGCCATCGGACTTGATAAAATGACGCACCCCGGACCTGGGATGGGTTCTGAGACTTCGAGAAGCGCATGAACGGTCGCACATGACTAACAGAGGGCCGTAATATCCGCATCCAACCGGATATCACGGTGTAAATCTTTCCCTATGTCGGTAACAGATCTGTAATTAAGGAGAAAGAAAGATTTTTACCTTTCTTAGACTTGTACTAGGGGTGAAACTCTTCTACCATATAAAGGGGAAACTTTTATTCAATATGAGGTATTGTAACAGGCATACCAAAGCAATGCAAAATTATTCCTCTGCTTTCTAGCTACTGCAAAATCTTTACTTTACTTTTGTTCGTCGTTCTTGATTGTCTTCGAACCCAAGACCCAACCGAGGGAAGAAAACATTGCCCAATACAAGTACAAGCTAGGCTATAACGTTACGACTGGTTTGATTATTCATTGTTCTTTAACTCATTTATCTAACATTCTTGATTATTTTGTTGAATTAATCCGCATATCTTTAAAATCGCGTATAAATTCAATTATTATCCATTTTAAGGGAATATATTTGGCGCCCACCGTGGGGCTAAGGATATAATAATGGTGGTTTGATACAAGTTTCCATAACACACTCTATTTTACGCTTGTTCTTTAAGGTTTCAATTTCATGTTAGCTTAAAAATGTCAAATTCCCAGTCTGCTTCCTTGAACGTTGAGGCTAAGTATGGCCATCATGGCGAAAACAACAACCTGGTGCCTAGCAATTACGTACCCCCTACTGACCCCAACGGAGTCCTAGCTGCCGATCCAATCGACGCCAATTCACAGGTTGCTATCGACGCCCACCTGCCAACCGACCCCTAAAACAATATTCGTGGAGGCCCTCGACCAACAGTGCGAGAAACGCCCGAAGGCGAAGGTGATTCGGAATACTGCTGGCTCAACAAACGACAATAGCACAGCTACAGAATCATAGCGACCCCCAAAAAAATGAGCAAACCACCGAGAGGTCGGATGAAGGTGAGCCCGGGGCCAACCCCGAGATAATGAAAATTCTCGAAGCATTGACGAAACGGGTGGAATCAGTTGAGAAGAAAATTGAGTCCAACGACAGAAAGGTGGAGCGTATAACCCCAAGGTCGATCAAATTCCGGGAGAGTCCCCGATATTAAAAGGACGGATTCCAAGAAATTTATCCAAAAGTTTTTCCCTCCGAGCGTTGCATCGAAGCCGATCTCAAAGAGTTTTCGTACGCCCGATAGTCCAAAGTACAACAGAACCACGGATCCAAACGGGCATGTGGCCTCTTATACATCTTCCATCAAGAGGAATAACTTGGAACATGACAAAATCGAGTTGGTGTTGCTAAAGAAGTTTGGGGAAACTCTATCAAAAGGAGCAATGATATGGTATCAAAACTTACCCCCAACTTCTATTTATTCGTTTGCTATACTTGCAGATGCCTTTGTGAAAGCTCATGACGTGGCCATCCAAGGTTAAGCAAAGAGACAACGAGATGCTCATGGAGTTCGTATCAAGATTTCAAATGAAACGGATGGATCTGCCTCCGGTTGCGGGTGATTGGGTCGTCCAAGCATTCTCTCAAGGACTTAACCCCTGAAGTTCCTTGGCTTCGTAGCAGCTAAAATAAAATTTAGTAGAATACTTGGCGGTAACTTGAGCTGACATCCACAACAGGTACTAGTCAAAAATCAGAGTCGAGGACGACCAACTCGGAGCCCCCTCTAGGTCCATTTATCCCTCAAGAGACGATGACAGGTCTAAGAGAGTCATCGATTATGAACCAAGGTCAATACGAGACCGGTTTCAACCATACAATGGAGATCGAAGGGGAAACAGGTCCGGACATCAACCTATGAGGAACGAAAAGAGAAGCGATCGAGGGCCCAATAGCTGAAATCTGATGAGCAAAAATGGTTTCGACAGGCCGCTCGGGGCCAGTGAGTCACCAATATTGTCGAAATATAACTTCAGCATCGATGCTGCTAGTATCGTATCTGCCATTGGGTGCATCAAGGACACCATTTTCCTCGACCATTGCATTCCGACCATACCCAGAGAGATCCTAACTTGATGTTAAAATATCATGGAACTCATGGCCACATGACCTAGGATTGCCGAAAATTGAGAGAAGAAGTTGCCCGGTTGTTTAATAAGGGGCACATACGAGAATTTTTGAGTGTTCGAGCCAAAAACCACTTCAAAAATAGGGATGCCAACAAACATACCGAACAAGAGGAACCTCAACACATCATCAACATGATAATTGGAGGGGTCGATGATAAAATGCACTAAAGTAGCTATCACAAAGGAGAAACGCACCCAAGATTATATCTCAGACGGAACCATTTCACTCAGCGACGAGGATGCCAAAGGCATCGTACAACCATATAATGATGCACTGATAATATCCATACTTATTAATAAATCTCGAGTTAGATGCGTTTTGATTGGTCCAGGTAGCTCGGCCAACATCATCAGATCGAGGTTCATAGAGAAATTGGAGTTACATGATCAAATAGTGCCAGCAGTCCGAGTGTTGTACGAATTTAACATGGCATGCGAAACCACCAATGAGAAGATAAATCTACTAGTGAACACTGTCGGGACCATCCAAGAAATAAAGTTCTATGTGATCAAAGGGACATGAGATATAACGCTCTATTCTGAAGATCATGGGTTCACAACATGAGGGTGGTACCTTCAACCTAACACCAAGCATTGAAGTTCCCTACACCGGGAGGAATCAAGGCGGTATATGGAGAACAATAGGATGCAAAGGAGATGTTCGCAGTCGATGAAGTACTTCTGGTGCCCATCGTCTCAACAATAAAGAACATAGAGCCAACCAGAAAGTCCTCCCGCCAAGGAGGAACCTCCGGCCCAACCGGTGGAATGAGGAGTCGACGAGAAGGGTGATTACGGAATTCCGAGGCCATTCATAGCTTATGATGATACCAACGCCACCAAATCGACGGTCGAAGAGTTGGAGCAAGTTACATTGATTCAACACCTGCCAAATCAAAAGGATACCTAGGCACGGGGTTAACCCTTAAGCTTAGGAAAAAACTCATTAATTTTCTTAAAGCTAACATAACTTGTTTCGATTGGTCACATCTTGACATGACAGGGATCCTGCCGGAGGTAACCGCTCATAAGTTGAGTTTGGATCCAAAGTTACACCGGTTAAACAAAAGAGGACACCTCAGTCCGAGGTCAAGCATGCATTCATAAAGGACGAGGTATCTAAAATCCTTAAAATAGGGTCTATTCATAAAGTTAATTACCCGGACCGGTTAGTTAACATTGTGGTAGTACCTAAAAAAGGAAATAAGCTAAGAATGTGTGAAGATTACAGAGATCTAAACAAGGATTCCCTAAGGATTCATTACCATTGCCTAACATTGAACGGATGATTGATGCGACGATCGGGCACGAGAATATCAGTTTTCTCGATGCCTATTCCGGGCACAACCAAATTTAAATGGACCTGGGCGACCAAGAAAAGACTATTCGGCGCCTATTATTATAATGTAATGCCATTCGTATTAAAGAACGTTGGTGCCACCTATCAACGCCTAGTAAACCGGATGTTCAAAGAATAGATAGGAAAATCAATGGGTGTTTATATTGATGACATGTTAGTCAAGTTCCTGTGAGCAGATGACCATTTGAAACATTTGCAGGAAACCTTCTACATATTGAAGAAATGCAATATGAAGCTCAACCCAGAAGAAGTGCGCATTCGGGGTCCGATCGGGAAAGTTCCTCGGGTTCATGGTATCCAATTGGGGGATCGAGATCAACCCCGAAAAAATCAAATCCATAGAAGACATCACCATAGTTGACAACGTCAAGGCCGTTCAAAGGCTGACCAGGCGGATAGCCGCCCTGGGCTGGTTCATATTGAGGTCCTTGGACAAAAGCCATCGATATTCTCACTAGTGAAGAAGAATAATAATTTTTCCTGGACCTTGGAATGCCAACAAGCTTTGGAAGAACTCAAACAGTACCTATCAAGCCCGCCCCTGCTGCACACTCCGAAGGCAGACAAACAATTGTGCCTTTACTTGGATGTTTCCAAGGTGAGGGCTAGTGGAGTCTTAGTTCGGGAAGGAAGGTATGCAATTTCCTATTTATATGTTAGTAAAACTCTAGGCGAGGCCGAAACTAGGTATCCCTCACATGGAAAAGTTGGTGCTAAGCGCCTCCGCAAAGTTAAAATCGTACTTTCAATGCCACCCCATATGTGTCGTAACCTCTTATCCATTGAGGAACATCATGCACAAACCCGAGTTCTCAGACTGGTTTGGCCAAATGGGTCATCGAAATTAGTGGGTACGATATCTAGTATCGACTCTAAATTGACATAAAATCTCAAATTTTGGCAGACTTTGTGGCCGACTTTACGCCTGCCTTAATACCCGAAGTCGAAAGGGGATTCTTGCTAACCTCGGGGACTACTTTAGGAATTTGGACCCTTTTCACGGATGGTGCCTCGAACGCAAAAGGGGTCTAGGCTTGGCATCGTGTTAAAACCCCCTATAGGGAATGTAGTTAAGGAGTCTATTAGAATTGTGAAATTGACTAACAATGAGGCCGAGTATGAGGCCATAATTGCAGGTCTCGAATTAGCTAAAAGCCTTGGGGTAGAGGTGATCAAAGCTAAGTGTGACTCCCTCCTCGTTGTGAATCAAGCTAACGGGATGTTCGAAGTGAAGGAGGAACGAATGCGAAGATACTTAGATAAGTTACAGGTAACACTACATCAATTAAGGGAATGGACCCCACATTATGTGTCCCGAGATTTGAATATCGAGGTCGATGCTTTAGCTAACTTGGGTTCCTTGGTCGATGTCGATGAATGAAGTTCGGGGAATGTAGTACAACTCACGAAGTCAGTAATAGAAAAAGTCCACACCGAAGTAAATTCGACGAGTTTAACTTGGGATTTGAGGAACAAATACATAGACTACTTGAAAACCAGAAAATTGCTGTCAGATCCAAAAGAATCAAGGGCCCTGTGTACAAAGGCTGCCAACTTAGTTTGGTCGAAGGATCATTTTTTAGAACAACATTCGACGGCCCACTAGCTAGATACTTGGGGCCGGGAGATACCGAATATGCCTTGAGAGAAGTTCACTAAGGCAGTTGTGGGAACCATTTGAGGGCAGAATCTTTGGTTCGGAAATTAATCAGGGTCGTCTATTACTGGACCGAAATGGAGAAGGATGCAAAGGACTTTATATGAAAATGTGACGACTTCCAGAGACACGCACCAATGATCCATCAACAAGGGGAGCTAATCCACTCAGTCTTGTCCTTGTGGCCATTTATGAAATGGGGAATGGACATCGTTGGTCCTTGATGGGGGCAACCGCTAAGGCTCAAGTCATACTATTCATGACCAGTTGTTTTCCAAATGGGTCGAAGCTCAAGCGTTCGAGAAATTATGGGAAAAAGAAGTCATTGACTTCATCTGGGACAACATAATATGTCGATTCGGGATACCGGCTGAGATCGTTTGGGATAATGGAAAAAAAATCATCGGTCGCAAGGTAAATAAATTCTTCAAAGATCACAAGATTAAGAAGATACTATCAACACCTTACCACCCTAGTGGAAACGGGCGGAATCAACAAACAAGACCATACTTCAAAGCTTGAAAAAGAGGTTGACCGATGCCAAAGGGAAATGGAAGGAAATCATGCCCGTGTCCTGTAGGCATACTGTACGACCCCGAAGTCTAGTACCGGGGCCACCCCATTTTCGTTGGTCTACGAGGCTGAAGCCTTAATACCAATCGAAGTGGGAGAACCAAGCCTCAGGTTCCAATATGCGACAGAAGAGTCAAACAACAAAGCCATGATCATGAGCCTAGAACTATTGGATGAAAGGCGGGAGGCTGTCTAGTCCAGTTAGCCGCCCAGAAACAACGAATAGAAAGATACTACAACCAAAGATCCAACCTCCGACATTTTAAGATCGAGGACTTGGTGTTGAGAAAAGTAACATTACAGACCCTGAACCTGAACAAGGGGAAGCTGGGACTAAATTGGGAAGGACCATATCAAGTCATCGGAATTACCGGCAAAGGCTCGTATAACCTTGAAGCAGGAAACGGTGTGCTACTATCGAACAACTGAAACGTGACGCACTTAAAGCGATACGACTGCTAAAATACGAACTCAATTACTCTGTAATCATGTTATGAACCAGACTAACATTTGCAGGTAAACGACAAAGGATGGATATGGATGTTAAGTCTAAAAGCACTCGTTGTACTCTTTTTCCCTTGAACCGTTTTTGCCCCAAATGGGTTTTTGGCAAGATTTTTAACGAGGCAACAGTAAAACATGCTAACTTAGATTCGAAGGCTGGTCTCAAACCGGAGTAAATGGGCGTTCACTTTGCATCAACAATATTCGAGCCCTCTCAAGCTCGACCTCGAGTACTAGGGGCCATTTCCCTCGGATTAAGGTTTTTAGCAAGGAAAAATTTAGCAAGAAAAAAAGAAAAATCTTGTATGTTAGAAGCTAAGGCTCGGTGATTAGGATTCATTGTAAGGGCCAAACGAACGTGTGAACCGTGACCACATAGTCCAATTTAGCCATGATACAAGCTTTTACGCGCTCTCGATCATGTACTTTACACATTGAAATGAAAGAAAGGTCCTCCTTGCTACTACGCATTTTCTTGTTTCTTCAACTTCGGATCCTAAAATGCCCACGGGCTACCCCTACTCGGGAACTATCGAGTCCATGAGCTATCACTACTCGGTGACTACTACTTGAAGAAAGTTCAGGCAACCCGGGCTACCTATCCCAGAGGCACCAAACCTATTAGGCGTTGCCCAAATACAAAAGGCTACGACCACCCTAAAAACGGCTCGGAGACGTCCGAAGTTCGTAATCAGAAAGTAAGACCTTTATAAAAACTCAAAACCTGCAAACAGAATACCTTCGGCAAAAGTATCGCCTAAAATCACTTAAGCATCTTGAAAGTTTTTGGTCACACCGATGTCTCAAAGCTTCGAGAAAACAAAGTTGTATCGAAGTCGGTCTCTGTTCGGACTTCTGAAAAACGAACGCCCTATAATTACATTTGATTCTATTATAAGGCATCAAAAATAGTACATATAGAGAAATTATCAAAAGATGTTGGAAAAGTAAAGATACGATATTGCCAGAAAGGGAAAATTTCACATATATTCCAAAATATATTTACAAAGGCCCAACAAATGGCCTTAAAATAAGCAAAAAAATATATACATAAGTGAAATAAAAAAAGGTATTGAGGCATCTACGCCTGGTCTTCATTGGGGCCCAACTCGTTTCCAGAACCATTAGAGCTCTCAGATCCCTTGACACCCTCAGGCTCGTAAAGCTTCTTTGACTCATCTTCAAGCTTCTTCGCTTCCTCGATTTCGGCCAATAAGTTGAAGCCTTAGACGCAGATCTCTTTGAGGGTCTCTCTTCGGGATAACCGCTTCATGTATTCAACCTTTATCATTAGGTGGATCTCGGCTGCCTCCATATCGGCCTTGTATTGGGACACCATTTCTTCGGATCAACGGAGGTTATGTCCAACTTGGACTTTAGTGACTCATATTCTCTACCGAGGGCATCCCGCTTTGCGATAGCCGAGCTCAACTCTGCTTGAAGACCATCATTCAGTTGAGACCATTTGTCTTACCACCTGGAGTTGGTTCTCCACAAATGTTAGCTCTGCCGTTGCAACTTCTTTCTCCGAGGCTAGTCGATCAATCCTGCCCTTCCACACTTCAGTTAGGGCCTTGACCTCATCTATCTCGACATGCAACTGGTTAATTAGATCCATCTTCTGTTGGACCTGTGAAGTCGTGTTGTTAGTCATCGCAACTAGCTGCTCGTTCTTATCTTCAAAAACTTTTACCTTTTCAACCATGTCGGTGTGTTTCCGTTTCAGGGTCGAGACTTCCTTCCGATTTTTTCCAATTCGGCCTGGAGAATCGAGAGGTCCTTAAGGGCCTCGTCTTGTTGCTCACTCAAAAGCCTGTACATGTCCGTCATTTGCACCTGCTCCTTGAGCTTAAACTCGAGCTGACTGGTTTCCAAGCGGTACCGGAGGAATCTCTCGTGCTGAAGCACTGAAGCCTATAAGGAATTGAAATTAAGTAAGAGACGTCAAAGGAAAACTTAAATGATTCATAAGGGGAGTTCAAAGGTCTTAGAGCCTTACTCGGTTCAGCGTCTATTGTGCCTCGTTGAAGAGACTTGACGTGCTCACCTCATCCATCTTTGTCTGGTACTCCTCAGTTACCATGCATCGGAGGTAGTTGGCTACGCCTACCGTAGCAGAAGAACATGGGCATCCTCCAGAGCTGTGAGAACAACAGTCCTCTTGCGCTTGGGGTCCACACTCAGTGCATGGACTTGATTTACCAATTTTGAGCTCGTACTCGGCATGTTAGCTCCCGAGGGCACGTCCTTCTTTGGTATCTCCAGGTGGCCTAGCCTAGAGAAATCTTCCAATGTAGACATGTCCATGCCATTGAAGAAGGAGTGGAGAGGATCCTCTGCACCCTGAGCTCCTTCACTTTATTTTTCCTTGCCCGCTTGGGCCTCTTCGAGCATGAACTTGGTATAGGAGGGTGTCTCGATGATGTCTATCACACCAGTCGCCTCTTTCGAAATAGGAACGACTTCTCGAGAGGTCACAATCCTCGTCTCCACTTTGGCCTCTCGAGTTGGAAGGGGATTGATCTTCTGGCCCCATTCCTCGGTCTTCGCCAGCTCCTTGGCAAGGGTCGATTCATGAACGAATAAAATGTCATATTCTTCATGCTCATCCCTGATCCAGTAAAGCAAGTCAAGTCCAATACCCAGGGCTCAGTATTCGTTTTGGGCTTGTGAGCCCGGGTTACCGCCCTTTTTTTAATCTTCACTTGGGGATCCTTGGAATTCGAGGACTTTCTTTTCCTCCGTAACAACCTGGGGTTGTCTTGAAACGGAGGGTTCGATGGGTAAGTACATGTCCTTGTCACCATCCAACGGCCTAAGTTCGGTGGTCTAGGCAAACCTACGATGGAAAAGAGAAGGTCAACATCGTGTAAGCTTGGGGCATAGTAATAATTATTCAGGGAAAAGCCTTACCATGAGAACGGGCCTCCCATTTGCCCTTGGAAATTTGAGCCACATGCGCTCATAGTATGACATCTGCTGCAGATCTCTTCGAATCAACTCCTTGAGCCGAGGGACCGCATTAGGAACCCGAGTAACAGTTGCACGACCATAAATATTTGTGATGAGAGAAGAAATGAAGGGAAATTGACACTTAATGAAAAACTACACTTACGAGATACGTTCCACTTCTTGGGGAATGGTAGGAACTCGGGGGGGGGGGGTCCAGTCTTCAGTTTCACCCGAACAAATTGCCCCTACCAGCCTCGTTCTCGATCCTCGTCGATGCTCAGAAAAGGGGCCTTGCTGGCTTGACGAACGAGCTTGACTAGTCCCCCTCGAGAAATTCGGGGATTGTACAAACAGAGTAGGTGGTCGAGGGTAAATCGAGGAGATTCAGCGTTGTTCACAAAGTGGCATAAGAGGATCACGATCCTCCAGAGGGACAAATGGATTTGCCCAAAGGCTTACTTCGTACCTTTTGCGAAAAGCCAGGATCACCGGGTCAACCGGGCCCAACGTAAAGGGAAAAGTGTAAACACTTAAAATACCCCTCCATGTGGGAAGTATATCGTCCTCAGTTATGGGGACTACCACGTCCTTGCCCTTCCATCTATAATCCTCTCAGACTCTAGGAAGGGTATCTTTTGTAACAAAGCATATATGTCTCCATGCTCCTTCGCCTAGGTATTGTTTTACGGAGGCTTCTCGACCTTGAAGTCATCCCCGATGGAACAACCCCCAGGTATGAAGCTTTTCATAGGAGTCTCGGGGAGTGCCTCGGAAACATCCACCTCGACATCTGCGATCGGGTGAAAAGACGAAGGGGCCGCTTGATGTGGTACTGATTTGGAGGTTTTGGCCATCGTGAATCTGGAAATGTATGAAGGTTTGACGAAGGCGTATGAAGATTTGAAGGTTAGAAGTGAAGATATGAACTTCTGGGTTGAAAATGTAAGAAAACATATGAAAGTTTGGAGGTTGAATATGAAGTTGTGAAGGTTCAAGAAGCGAGGTATGAAGATTTGAGAAAGTTGAAAGCCTTTGTAAAGTTTGAAGGTAAGGCTAGGATCAGAAAGTGAAAGAAGTGAAGGGGGCGGAGCTTTTAAAAGGGGGAGATGTAACTAACACTCGACGTTTCACTTTTGAAGGCAACCATTCGATGATCAACATGTGTCTGAAGTTAGAACGACGCGACTGATGGGACGTTTCGGCTTGTCCGTCATCTCGGTTGTAACGTGCGAAGGAAGGAACCAGGGTTCATCTATCGTTTTCCATCGTTTCGACAAACCTACTCTCTGGGAAACGAGGGGACTATCTGTATACAGGTGAAGCCAGGGGTAACATATACCCCAGTTTCCCGGTGGATAGAATGAAGCCAGGATATGATTACACGGGATCAGAGTCGAAGCTGAGAACTTCTTGTACCAAGGCCCGAACGAAATGCTCGCCATCAGACTTGATAAAACGACGCACCCCGGACCCGGGTTGGGTTTTGAGACTTCGGGAAGCGCATGAACTAACGGAGGGTCGTGATATTCGCATCCAACCAGATATCACGGTGCAGATCTTGTTCGATGTCGGTAACAGATCAGTAATTAACGAGAAAGGAAGATTTTTACCTTTTTAGACTTGTACTGGGGGTGAAACTCACCTACTATATAGAGGGGAAGCTTTTATTTCAATAGGAGGTATTGTACCACGCATACCAAGGCAAGATAAAAATATTCCTCTGCTTTCTAGCTACTGCAAAGTCTTTACTTTGATTTTGTTCTTCGTTCTTGATTGGCTTCGAAATCAAGACCCAACCGATGGCAGAAACTATTGCCCAATCCAAGTTCAACCTAGGCCATAACGTCGCGACTGATTTGATTATTCATTTTGTCTTTAACTCATTATCTAACATTCTTGATTTATTGTTGAATCAATTCACATATCTTTAAAACCGCGTATAAATCCAATTGTTATCTATTTTAAGGCTAAACAAGATTGTATACAGGAGTATGAGTCGAACTCAATACCTTTGCTAACTAAGTGGACGCTCAAACCAACTGAGCTACGAGAGCTTGTTGCTCTTATTTCAGTCCAAAACAATTAATCTCTTGTTTTATGGATTTGCTACAAAATTCAAATATGGTTACGAAGGTTAAATTTGTTGAAAGTATAGGAAACGATAAATAAATATAGTGTATATGTTTGGCGTGTTGCGTAAATTTTCCAATAAAACTAGACAAATTGATAACTACCCCGTTATATAAAGTTAAACCATACAACTATTATGTAAAAAAAAACACAAAGTTATTGTATACGCATTAAGTCTTTCATATTTCCACCAGGAAAAGTGATAATCAGTAAGCATAAGTGTGTTTACTCCGAGGAGGCCGGCAAGCCAGCATATCCTATTCCTCTACGCGTAGTAGGGAAGATGAAGAAGAAGAAACTAGCAAAAAACCCAGCTGCTAAGGGCAGGTTCATTACCAAGGCATTTACGTTGGATCCTGGCCTCTGCTGGTCACTAAAGAAACAAGTTTGCACGTCAGAATCACAAAATGCAAAGACCAAGAACACCAAGAGAGAAACAAATGCGTGTACGAAATCTAGGCACTTGAGCTTGTATTTCCTCATGTTTATTCCTTCCAATTTCTCGGGATCATTATCGCAGTTAAATAAGTGCATCCCTCTGGTGGTGGCTATACCGTAAAACGACTTCCCGTCGGAGCCGAGGACACAGCTGTCGGTGAAAGAAGAGAAGAAACAGGCGGCGGAGCAGAATCCAATGACGGCTGCAGTCAACAACTTGTTGGAGAGTTGGCAGACGCCCTTATTGGAAAATGAAGGAATTAGCATTCGAAATGCTAGGACTGTTCCCGTGGGTAGAAGGTTTGCTATATTGGCTGCAGTGTCTAAGGTTTTGTGTATTGGATGAGCCGTTTCGCCGACGACTTTTGACTTAGCCGCTGAAGGCGGTTGTTGTGGTGGGAATGGCGAAGACGTCGGCACAGGTGAAGGTGGCAACCGTTGTGATAAAGATGGTTCAGCCATTGATAAATACGTGCATATTCTTGTTGTTATGTTTTTAATTTGTGTGTATATATGTGTGGTTCTTGTTTGGTTAAAATTGGAGGGTAGCTTAGGGGGACACATTGAACATGTGACAAGAAACGTCAGACTAAGGATTCTGTTGCAGTTTATTTGGTCCTTTATGAAAGTAGAACGTCATATTAAAATTCCTTTTGGCATGGACATGGAGGATATAGGTTGCGGCTATTGCTGCCTAGTTTGTTTGTTCGTGTGGATCAGTCTGGTTCTTCTTCTCCATGTTGCGTAACTTGTGCTATATAACCACCTCTCGGGACCTATAACTCCAGACTCATACGACTTGCATTGCTTGTGGTTATAAATCTGCCTAAAACAATAATGAAACGCCATTCGAAATCGGTCGGAAAACTGGAAAAAACGATCAAGTTTCGACCGACTCTAATTTGTCGAAATTAGGCTGGTCGGTAATAGATAGCGACTGAAGTCGGTCGTAATTCCCGACCAATTTCGGTTGTTAATAAAATTTCACAAGCGACCAAAAAAGAAAAAAATTGCCGAAAAAATCGACCGACGTCGATCGGTATTTAATTATGCAATTAAAAAATGCACCGTCTGGGAATCGAATAGGGGTCTGTACTGTAGCAAGATACTATTCTAGCACTAGACCATTGGTACATTTTGGTTTAAGACTATCTTGTATTTTATTAATCACATTTTTATGCGAAAATAACCGACCGATCTTGGTCGGTTTTATTAAAAATATAAAATTACCGACCAAAATCGGCCAGTTTTTGAAAATGACCGACCGATTTCGATCGTTTTTTTAATATTAATTTTAATTTATTTTATATGAAAAACCGACCAAAGTTCCTCAATTTCTTAAAAAAATAAATTTCCCTTCATTCCAAAATAGTTTTTCGCATTCTTGCGCCAAACAAAACCGACCAAACTTGGTCGGTTTTGTTAAAAAAATAAAAATAAAATTTAAAATACCGACTCACCGAAGTCAATCTATTGAGAGATGTACATACACATAATATATTTAATTATTTCATGAGGTGGTTAAGTAGTTAGAGGTAGTTAGTGGGCTAGCTCATTGCCAGCTGGATAGGCAACATTTTCTTTTCTACTGTTTGCTTATAAATAGACATTGTACAGATACCAGATAATTGAGTTAGAAATGATGCAATTCATCACTTTTAGAGAATCTTCTCTCCCCTACTCCATGTCTCCCGTTTGAGCAGGGGGTTGATTTGAATGTCCTCTTCAAGTTTTGACATGGCTAGTTGCAACTACATGTTCCTAATCTCACAAACTCTTCCTTATCAAGCCAATCACAAGAGCACCTGAGTCATAACTAGTGCAGAGTTGCTAGACCACACAAAACACCTGCTAGGTACACTCAACAAGCTGGAATAGATTATACAGAGACTTTCTCACCAGTGGTAAAGATGACCACTGTAAGGGCTTTAGTAGGGACAGCAGTTAAGAAGGGTTGGTAGATGTTCCAATTAGATGTGAATAATGTTAAGATATGCACGAAGAAGTCTACATGGAAGTGCCACCCGATTTAGTTGAGAGACCAAGTTTAGTGCGCAAGCTGAATAAATCGTTGTATGGCTTGAAGCAGGCAAGCAGACAATGGTATGAAAAGCTTGCAAAATCACTGTATTCAAGGGATATACTCACTTCTTTCTGGATTATTCCTTATTTCATAAGAATAAAGGCAACACAATGGTGTTTGTGGCAGTATATGTAGATGATATTATACTAACAGGGAATGACCTTGATGAGATCAACTCCCTGAAGAAGTTCTTGGACCAGACCTTCAAGATTAAACACTTAGGGATTTTGCATTACTTCGTGGGACTGGAAGTGCTATATATAAAGAAGATGGAGTACTGATTTCTCAAATGAACTTCACTATGGACTTGCTAAGCGAGTATGATTGTTTGCAACAACATTCATTATCCTCTCCTCTCAATCTTTCACTCAAGTTGAAAGCTGAAGAAGCTGTTCCATTAAATGATCCCACTCATTATAGAAAGCTGATTGGGAAGCAGCATTTTCTTACTAATACCATGCTTTACATAGCATTCAGTGTACAACATCTCAGCCAACACATCATAATCCTAGAGATACTCACTTAAAAGTTGCGTATCATGTGTTGAGGTATTTGAAAGGTGATCCCAATTTGGGGATAAATCTATCCAGCAGAACGGGTTATATGATCAGTGCCTTTTGTGATTCAGACTGAGCTGCTTGCCCAGAGTTCAGGAAGGTCGTTAGTGGGTACTTAATACTACTTGGTGGTTGCCCAGTTAGTTGAAAATCAAAGAAACAGTCCACCATAGCTTTGTCCTCAGTTGAGGCAGAGTACATGTCAATTAGAGCAGTGGTTGGTGAACTAGTTTGGTTAGTCAGGCTGTTTGTAGAGTTAACAATTCCATTATCTCTCTCAATTCTAGTTTCTGTGATAGTCAGGACACATAGCCAAGAACCCAGTTTTTCATGAGCACACCAAACATATAGAAGTTGACTATCTTTTTGTGCGAGACAAACTTCACATGGCCCGATTTCGTTGCATTATACTCCTACATATGATCAGTTAGCTGACATATTCACCAAGACTCTCACAGGCATCAAGCACTCCACCTTACTTGACAAGTTGGGTGTGAGTTCCTCACCTTCAACTTGAGGGGGGGAGGGGGCATTGAGAGATGTACATACGCATACTGTGCAACACACTATATATTTAATTATCCTATAAGGTGGTTAAGTAGTTAGAGGTAGTTAGTTGTTAAGTAGTTAGAGGTAGTTAGTGGTTAGTGGGCCAGCTCATTGCCAGCTGGATAGGCATCATTTTCCCCCCTCCTATTTGCTTATAAATAGACATTGTACAAATACCAACTAATTATGTTGGAAATGATCCAATTCATCACTTTTCCAGAATCTTCTCTCTCATACTCCGTGTCTCTCGTTTGAGCAGCGGTTGATTTCAATGTCCTCTTCAAGTTTTGGCACGATCGGTTTGCCGCGGTCGATTTTGGCCGAATTTCTTGTAGTGTAAAAGTTCCACGTGTCATATTTGTTCACCCCTTCTTAACTTGTACTTATTTATTAAAAGTTCATTAGTACCCAAAGTATAGGTAGCTTTAGACAAGCTGTTTCTTCTTAGTTGCTGGGAAGATAAAGGCGGCGACATATTTACACGATGTTTGTGAGCGTGTTTTAAGATGATTTATGGTGTCTTACGGTAGTGAGCTGCGGCAACTCTCCTTTCTTTGCCACTGCTTAGAGTTTCTTTTTCTTCT
This sequence comes from Nicotiana undulata, assembly GCA_005239495.1. Taxonomy (NCBI): domain Eukaryota; kingdom Viridiplantae; phylum Streptophyta; class Magnoliopsida; order Solanales; family Solanaceae; genus Nicotiana; species Nicotiana undulata. The sequence goes on along the minus strand of ML256274.1, from coordinate 77,191 downwards.
TCTTAGATTCAAAATGGGGTTGTTATATTTATTGTTGTTTAAACAAATTGATGATTGTGATTTATTATTTATGATATTTGGAATCAAATTTGAACTCATTTAGAACAGAATTGGAGTTGAATCATGTGTTGCATTATTGAAATTTGATGAATAAGTTTAACATTTTTGGGCAATTCGAACTTTAGACAATAACATCTTAAGTGCATACAAAAATTAAAATTATTTGCGCTTTAGATGGATGCATACATCTTGAGTGCTTCTTAATGAAAACATTTAAAGTGCGCCCAATTTTATACATGTACTTAAGACGTTCTCGTCTTAAGTCCCTAATTGCAGATAAAATTTATAGTTTCAGATGCGGATTGTGCTATTTAGTCGAGTACGTTTGAAGTTGTGCACGCAATGAGTAAAATTGTAAAAAAAAATTGAACTTAAGATACAACAATTATTCATACTCATAAATCAATATAGGAAAGAAAACCATGATCTAAATAGTTACATTCTATAAATATATTCTTCACCCACTGCATCAACCTAGGAGTTCATTGAGACAAAGTTTGGCCTAGACCTAGTTAATGGCTTGATCTAAAGTTGCCATAGTATTTATTTTCAATAAAGGTGCTTTTTATGTATTTAGAATGACATGTTCTCATGATCGAAATTAGTGGTTGCGACTGTCAAATGATGGCCTCACGCTCGCAGAGCAAACTCTTAATTCTCAAGTAAGGTGACTTGATAAACACTGACTCATAAATTATATTAAGATTCAACGTCCCTATATTGTCATTCAATCAAACTATAAATCAAACGTAGAGATGTAAGCTTAAAGGAGTCATAATGCATTAACGTGGCAACTAAAATTTGTGCCAGTTGGCGACTGTTCATCGTAATATAAACAATCCAAGAAAGTCAAGAACCTATATATGGATCCACAAGATAGTCGAGGAGCCTCTAAAGGATCGTTTATTTTTCGAAATAGTTATAGCTAATTATATAATGTGGGAATATAAGGATTAAATAATAATAGAATTATTTTAATGGATATATTTTGTTTGATACATATTTAATCCCCTGAAATAAAATAGAATACTTCCTAATCCCTCTGTTTCAATTTATTTGAAGGTGTTTGGATTTCGGACAAATTAATCTTTGACCATAATTTATTCATATATATATTTTGTTGTCACAGATCTATTGTCTCTGAACCGAGAGTCTTCCGGAAATAACCTTTCTACCCTCTCTGGGGTAGGGGTAAGGTGTGCGTATACTCTACCCTCCCCAGACCCCAGTGGTGAGATTTTACTGGGTTGTTGTTGAGTTATTAATTATTGTAACTTATAGTATTTTTACGTAGTTTTTAAATATTCAAATTTTATCTTGAAAAAATTAAAAATTCGATGTCCGAATATACATTATTTAAAAAGTTTGAAATACAAAACCAGTAAAATGTCATATAAATTGAGACATGGGATATAATTGTGTGGTATCATGTATTGTAATTCGAAGTGAGCCCCTTCTTCATCAATTCAATTAGTGAAGTATTGAATCCCCCATGTATAATCCCACTCCCCTTTCTCTTTATATGACACTAGTATGTGGACATGCGTGTTGCACGTACATTTTTTATCTGAGTATAAGAATTTACAAAGATAAATATATTAAATTATAGAATAAAAATTAAGAAAAATATTAAAGTTTTAAAAATGATGAATACTCAACCACACATAAAACATGTAATGTCTTATTGTGATTTCAATATTTTGTATTTATTTTAGAAGTTCAAATAGATATTTACTTAGAAACCCACCAAAAGTAGCACAATGTCATGAGACAACTTGGAAAGGAAGCTTAAGCATTTGAAACTCACATAGTTTAACAAGATGGAATGTTATCTGTAAAATAAGGAATACGACAAAATAACATTTAACGTGATGATCTCCGTTGGTCACTCAACTTTATAAGGTTGTTTCAATTTTTTTAAATTTAAATTTGGTATTGCTGCGAAGTCCCAAATTCCTAATTGGCTACTTTAGTAAAATGATATTTGATGATTAGATATTTTTTTGGCAGAATACTTAACTGGACTTTTAAATTTTGTCTTTTTTGTCACTTGGATACTTAAACATATAGTTGTTCATATCAGACCATTCAACTAAACCACATATGTGCGGATTAGACACTTTGTAGACCATTTGAGAAAAAGTTTTATAAAAATTAAAACGCATGTACTACAATTGTCTCTAACTGTCACGACCCAAATTTCAAACATGATTGTTTTATTAAGAATTTAATAAAACAATATCAACATTTAAAATTTTCATAAACTAAATCAACTCTAAATATAATTAATGTAAAGTACGGAAACGAGCTCCAAACATCGGAATGTCACTAAGTCACAAGCGTCTAAAACTATGAACTAAGATATAGTATTGTCTAAAAGAATAAATGATAAAAGGAGTAACAAGGTCCTGCGAACGCTAGCAGCTACCTTGCAGTCTCCACAGATAGCCGGCCTGAACTCAACGATCGCCGCCTTCCAACTCACCTGTATTTGCACATATAGTGCAGGGTGTAGTATGAGTACAACCGACTCAGTAGTAACATAAATATCTAAGGAACTGAGTAGTACTGACGAGCTAAACAAAACAGTCCAATTATTTATTTTCACAATTTAAAAACAAACAGGTAAAACCATAACTCAGTAATTGCCACAAAGAAATTTAACAGATAAATGCAGCAACCACACAAATAAATACTATCTCACAGCACTGCCACTCCATCACTCATCACTCGCACTGAGCACTCAACACTCAACACTCAATACTCAAAACTCAAAACTCAATACACTCAACTCCAGAGGGACAACTCACGTACCATAATATGCTCTAAGCACGGACAACTCACGTGCCATAATATTAATACCTGGATCCGCACGGACAACTCACGTGCCATAATATCAATACTTGGATCCGCACGAACAACTCACGTGCTGCGCGGACAACTCACGCGCTATGGTATCAATACCTGGACCCGCACGGACAAGTCACGTGCTACGCGGACAGCTCACGCGCTATGGTATTAATATCGTCACAACCAGGCCATCAGTCTCACTCAATCATGTACCTCACTAGCCTCACCAACATTAACAAATAAGGGGACACAACCCACATCAAGTATCACAACATATCAGCAATTAATAGAGATAGAGGTAAATATGTACAATAATTTTTATGACTGAGTACAAATAATATTAGCATGAATAAAGCCTAAGCATGATCTCTAACATGAAGGCAGACAAGTTCAACAACAAGTAACTACGTAAACACGAATGATGGCCATGGGGCCTCACGGGACGGACCAAGTCTCCATCCCTCGAGGTATACACCCACACGCCCGTCACTTAGTGTGAGTATCACCTACAAACAATCACATGATATCAAATTTTTCGGGTTTATACCCTCAAAGCCATAGTTAAAACTATTACTTACCTCAACAACGTAAAATCTTACTTCGGAATGTCCCCGTCTCTGGACTCGATTTCCAAAAGCTCAAAATCTTAGCTTTATCTAACACATGGAGCACATGGGTTCTAATGGAATTCCCTACTAGGAAAGTAACCTCAACTCACCTCAGTTTGCCTTTCGATCCAATTGTAAGTTCAAGAGGACCAGCGATTCAATTTTGAGACCATCACAATCACGATACTAATAAATAGAATAATTAGTGAATTAAAGGAACAACCTTTCACGGGCAAGGAACAAAAGAACCTTTGCTGCTTTAAAACATCTGACATTGCCTAACAATAAAAATCATACCAATTAAAATTCTTTACTTCTCTGCCCATCATATGTATATATGTTTTTTCTTTTCTTTTCTTTTCGTTTTCTCAACAAGGTTTAGTCCTTTAGCTAATTCCTCAAAAAATTCCTAAGAGGACTAGTACAAGAGATTGTGACTAAATACCTTAGCTTTTCTAACAGTTTTTTTTCCCAATGTACTGTGGATGTCATCTATTTCATTGTAGAAAAGTTAATTATATCAACTTTATCAGTTCATTATATAAAATTTTCCCCAATACACACTTAAACCCTAATTCTTATGTAGAAATAGAATATTTATCTCCATATATACCTGGCAATTAAAGAGTAAAGGGGAAAGAACTAATGATGAATGAAACCTAGTGCACTATGTCAACATGGAGATGTTACCTGTGTAGAAGTTGTACGCCGTTCTCCTTAAGCTTATGTTTCCAATCCTTAGAAAAGGGTTTTTTTTTTCATTTTTTTTCCTACAATTGCTACACTTACTGTGGTTGCTGGTCACGTGACCCATGGGCTTGGACTGAAGAATTTATTATCATAAGCCATACTCTTTAATTTGATCCTTTGGCTAGTGGCCCACGTAGATATTACTTAAGTAGAAATTGCAAGGGGCCTATTTGGTCGCCCCCATTTAACCTATACCAATTTTTTTAAAAATATTTAACATATACCTTAATTTTTACAACTTCAGGCACCTCCTTCTTCCTGCTACCGGTGCAAAACTTCAACAATTTTAGTGTTGAAGTTTTTAGTTTTTGAAAAAAGCCTAGAATGTTGAAGTTTTTGTGACTGCCTTTGCTACTTCAAGCCCCGTATGCCTGAAGTTTATGCGAAAAGTGGGTACACTTGCAATTATTTTTTATAAAACGGGTATAAATAAAAACATGACCTAAGAAACGGTTATAAATGCAAAACCCCCATTACTTAAATCCAAATCTTAGTAAAAGTGGCCATATACTACTTTAGAAAGGCAACCAACAGATAATTAAATTTGCTTTCAATGACACTTAGAGAAAAGTGACTTTCATTCTTCTTATTAATGTAATGTAAGTCTAATCATATTTATTAAATTTGCACATATTCTCTCTATGGACTTTGGTCTAAAATTTATATTTCGGTGATATATCCCTAGACAAATACAACATACTACGATCACGATAATAAAGATATCTCATTCATGTCATTAGGCTAGTAATCAACGTATTTAGAGTCTAAATATTCCCGGGGCCTTACACTAACACCTTAAAATATTCCACCTTATAGAATTAACCCCCAAAACAAATTGAAACTCATTTTCAGAAAATAAAAAATCTGATTGTCGGCTCTGGCGACTTAGTGCCCTAAAAAGCCCGCTAAAAATTTTCTCCGTTCAACTTCCTCTCACTTTTTCTTATTTTGATTTTACTGAAATATCACGCTATTCTCTCTATTCCTCGTCTAAGTTGGTGTAGCTTACAAGCAGGGGCGGATGCACCCTAGTCCAAGCGGTGTCATCCGACATCGCTTCCTGAAAAACTTTAGTTATTACACATATAAATATTGTGTAAAAGGTATAGATATAAATCATATGACACTGCTGAACAAAAGATAGTGTTTGGTCTGATGGTCAAGCGTCTCTCTTGCAACATCGAGGTCTGCGGTTCGAATACTTCGTACGCGTTTCCTTTGCATTTTTTTTCTTTAAAGCCTCTTTTGATTTAAAAAAAAATAGAACTGTGTCCTCTTCCGTTAAAGGTAACTACGAAAAAGTTCTCATCCTCTATAAGTTGTAATTTCTAAGTGACAGGATTTGGTGGTATTGCTCATCTCTATTTCTTATATCCCATATTTATTGTAGTAATTTTTTCATCACTTTAAATTTCAACACTGCTTACAAAAGGTCCTGCGTACGCCCCTGCTTACAAGTGCCGTGTAAAGAGAACAAGCATGACAAATAAGAATAGTCAAATCCGTGTACACTAAACTTTCTTTATAAAAAAAAAAAGAGGAAAAATGATGGGTTCACAGGAAGAAGAAGAGAAATAGAATGTAGGGTAAACGTTAACTTCAATTGGAATAATATATTAGAATATAATAATAATATAATAATAATCAATAACCTTTTTCTCATGCTCACACGTCCTTCGATCCACACACACTCAATCATGTCACTACAAAGTGTCTAATTGGCACAGATGTGGTTTAGTTGAAGGGCCTGATAGGAACAACCCTATGTTTAGGTGTCTAAGTGACAAAAAAGACCAAATTTAAGGATCCAATTATGTATTCTGCCTATTTTTTTAATACGCTCAAGATGATAAGAGTAATTAAATAGGTCCCCAGTGTTTACCAAATTTAAGTAGCTCGTGTTAAAATTTCCATATTACGTCCCCAGTGTTCCAAGAGTAATTAAATAGGTTTAGAAGGTGTTTGGCTAAGCTTATAAGCCGGTTAAATTGGCTTATAAGCACCTTTTGGCTTATCTACACGTTTGGTAAACACCCAAACTGCTTGTCAAGTGCTTATAAGCTAAAATCAACCCTAAGTCATAAGCTGGTCACCCCCAACTTATGACTTTTCAGCTTATAAGCACTTATTGTTGAGCAACACATTTACTCCTTTATCCTTACTAATATTTTCTAATTCGCAAAATACTTTTTCCAAATAAATTTCTTGACTTTCTATGCATTCCACATTTCTTGTTCATTATTTTCTGTACAAAGAAATTTTTTAATTTATAATATTTTGCAGAAAAAAATCAAGGGTATTTTAGATTATTTAACGAAAGAATAGCTTATCAGCACTTTTTTATCAAATATATCAACTGCTTATTATCAGTTTCAGCACTTTTATCCAAACACCTAAATACTTATTTTAAAAATATATTTTAACATTTAAAAAAAACTTTTCAACACTTCAACTTTATTCTAATCCAAACGAACTCTTAGTATGACAAAGGAGTACGATTTTATTACACAATCAACTTACTAATAGTCCATTTTTTTAATATTAAAAATTTATTACATAAAATACTGAGAAACAAAGTTGAAGTAGGACATTAATTTAACCTCACTCAACGTAAGATAGATGAAACAAATATCCTCTTTACATGAATTTAGAGCCCGTTTGGATTACCTGATTGTAAATAGCTGATAAGTTTGAAGTGTTGAAAAACATTTTTAAGTGTTGAAATTGATTTTTGAAATAAGCATTTACGTGTTTGGATAGACATACTGAAACTGATACTAATAAGCAGTTGATGTGTTGGTAGAAAAGTGTTGATAAGTTCTTTTATTAAAATGACTAAAATATTTTTAAAAACTTTACAAAAGATTATAAATTGAAAAGTTTCTTTGTAAAGAAAAAAAGATGAACAATGAATATGAAATGAAAAGAAAGTTAGAAGATTTATTTTGGGATAAATATCTTGCGAATTAGAAAATATTATTAAGGATAAACTAGTAAAAACCTTAGTCAAACTAAAAATGCTTATAAGCTAAAAAGCCATAAGTTGGGGGTGACCACACCCCCAACTTATTACTTAAGGCTGATATTAGCTTATACAGTTCTAAACACTTCTTATAAGCATTTTGGAAATTTACTAAACGCGTAGATAAGTCAAAAGGTGCTTATAAGCTAGTTTGACCAGTTTATAACCCTCTTAAATAAGTGAATTAACTTGGGCATTGGAGAAGATGAACCTATGTCAAATCGAGAACACTTCAGCCATTAATCCAACATTTTTATATTGTCATTTAGTACACCAACAGATTAGTGCTAACAGAATCATAAGCTTTATATGGACACACTGTTAGGAATTCCTTTGCCAGTTAATCCCATCTCACTTGAGGGATAGAATGAAGTGTAAGGCACCTTCACAGGACCGGACCTATTTTTCCATTTCTCATCACAATTCATTTGTGTAATTCTCTCCTCAATCTCTCTCAGCCTCTTACCAAATCTTTCAAATGCTTGTAGTGGTTCTTCATTATTTGTCCATTCAGGAGTGTCTCTTTGTCCCAAGTAAACCTCATCTGCAGTATGCCTTGACAGCATTTCTATGAGTGAAATCCCAAGTAGTGTTTGCATCTGAGGTGTTATTGTTTTCAGGAATGCCTTCTCAGGATTTGTGTTGAGCTCCTCGTATTCTTGAGTTCCAGGTTCAGGCATGAATCTTCGACTTAATGTAGGACGATTTGGGAGGTAGCCAGCATAAGGATATTGCCCAAAATTGACTGCTGCATGCAGTGCTGAAGCTATCCATATAACAATGGTGCAAGAGTCTATTAGTTCTTGGACCGTCTGCATTTTAGGCCACCAGGGCTCGTCCTTTTTGTCACCGTGTCCCTTTTCACGCAGCTCTTTCCACCAGGCTTGGAGTTCTGTATCTCCTTGAATCATGTCGTCTGATTTGTAATAGAAATGACAGTATTCTTCAACCCAACTTTTGATTGCTGCCCAAATTTCCAACCCGTCAACAGCAAATGGATAGTCTTGAATTAATAAGCGAAGACCGTGTGGTGCATTTGAATCCTCAACCGCCATTCCTCTGAAATTGAATGGTATAAATAATAAGACATGTTAGCAAGGTATCAGAACCATGACGAATGCAACAATGAATATATGGTGAACTTCACATTTACCTCTTAATAAGATCAGTTGGAAGAGCTTGATCAAGAAACATCCAATTCTTGTAAATAACAGCTGACATTTCCATGGCAAATTTAGAGGGAAAAACTGTCATCTCAACAATTCCACAGGCATTAATGAGGGTTTGCCTAGCAAATGCATTTATGAACATGGTGTCGCGGAAGTGTGGATGCAGAAGCTTGTAAATCGGATGGAGAACACTTAATTGCCTGTTTGTTGCAATCACAAACGGTTCAACTACTGCATGAGTATTCAACCTGTGATCCAATATCAGCATCAATGAAAAATAAAATAGCAACTATACCAGGCACTGAAGAAATAATGGCTATTTAGTTATAGATTATACCAATGGGAAATAAGCTGATGATAGCCGGAATCATTTACTGCAACATAAGCTTTCGCTAGTTGCCAAACAATTGCTTCCTGGCCATCATTTGCTGGTGTGTACACTTTACTAACAGCTCCAAGATGATCACCGTCTGGATGTGGCAGGCTCAGTTCAATCGCTAGTGGCTTCAACATTCCATCATCTTTCAGAAAAAGTAAAGTTCTTGTGGCATAAGTCTTTGTAGTAGTAGTGTTTATGCGTCTCAGGTAAGGCATGAGACTATCATGGTGATTCAATATGAAGAATCTGTTCTCCTTGATTGCCTATAAAAGAAGCTAATACTCGTCAACCAATCTGGTTTATGCCACGAGCAAGAAGTTAAACCTTTTCTGTCATTTTACATATGAATAAGCACCAAAGATTAACACCGGATTACCTGTTCTACAGTTAATCCATCTATATTGTTCTTTATATGTTCCACTGTAATAGTACTCTTCTGGTCGCCAAAAACTTTAGGATCGAGATTACTTGTTGGAGGAAACTCCTGTGTAAGATAATTCAGCAAGATATATTATGATTCTTTATTTACAATGGTATTCAACTGATCACACTGTGAAGATAAAGGCAATGTTGACTATACCTTTAGAGAACAGATAATAAGAGGGTTTAATCCCGCCAACATTTCTCTCGCAAACTCTTCATCAGTTCTCCAAGCAGATTTATCTTCTGATGTCCATAAAGTCAAGGTAAATAGAATAGCTTAAGCTCAAAATACATAATCACAATAAAATTGAACAGAACATATTGCTTCAGTAACAATCTAAAGTAAGCAGTGATTTTGCTTTTTCGTTACCTTTGATTACTTGTGGCATAGGGAACTTACAGAGGTGTTCACCATCTGATCTAAGTAACTCTTTCACCAGTTCCATTGGAACAACATCCCTTATTTTATGAACAACAGATTCAAAAGGAAAGTTAAATCCATCATCATATATATTTAATTCATCCTCAAATGTATCAAACTCAGTAAAGTTAGAAGCCTCAAGCTCAGCAAGTAAGAACTGAGATAACAACTTAAGGGCATATGCTGCAAAATCTGACATCTTTAACTGATTGAATCTCTCATCTCTGGGAACATAAATCTCTAAGCTTTTAAGTAGTGGCAGCCGACTTTCACTTTTAGGATCTGCAGGCACAATAGTGTAATGAGAATGCAGCAAAATAATTTCCATGTAGCTGCTGAATTGCATGACAATTGGATATTAGTCCAGTATTTCATTACCTGTTGCAGTAGGCAAACGGCCTGTCCTCCCTCGACGAGGATAAGGATAATCAGCTGATCCTCCAAGAATCTTGCGCTCATACTTCGGACCCTTATCAGGATCACCTAGATCATTATAGACATCATAGTCATAGATCCTGTCCCATTCCTCCAGCTTCCCAATTCCATTTCCTCTCAGGTTTTCCAGCTCTTCTTCGCGATATGAACGAAGATGTTCTAGTGTTTGGCTTGGCAGGTAAGTCTACAGCAAGAAACAATATCACCATTGTAGAACATGAATAATTTTAAAGATCTCCAACAACAACAACAACAACAACAACCCAGTATAATCCCACAAGTGGGGTCTGGGGAGGGTAGTGTGTACGCAGACCTTACCCCTACCCTAGGGTAGAGAGGCTGTTTCCAATAGATCCTCGGTATCCTTCCCTCCAAGAACTCCCCACCTTGCTCTTGGGTGACTCGAACTCACAACCTCTTGGTTGGAAGTGGAGGGTGCTTACCATCAGAACAACCCACCTTGTCTAATTTTAAAGATCTCCAACTGATTGAAAAATCCATCAAATGCAGTTGATATCACTTAGTAGGGGGTTTTATGACTAGCTCGTTGAAAATCAAAAAGAACTTGAGAAGCTAATAAATACCTGATTGGAGAAGAATATACGATCTTTTTTATAGTATTCAGAAGGATAAATCCATGAATTGCAAAAGAAGCATACTCGGCCATGGCCTGGAACATCATCAAGTGTTAGTGTCTTTAGATAGAATTCCTTTTGGTGAAAGTTCTTGATAAGGAAAGCCCCTGGAACTCCAGCCTCTTCATCCCATTCAAATGTGACTCCAAATGTAGTATCAGCAGCTGTCAAAGGTGTGAATTTGGCTTCCCAATTTTCCAGGAATGCTGGTTTTCCAGGTTTTCCTCTGCATTTGTTAGCTAAAAAATAGACAACTAGTTAAACAAATCACAATTACTAAGAACAAATTGACAATGAGTTTGCCAATTGTTGATTTTAGTTTACTACTCTTAATAAATCTTGAAAGTGGAACGTACCAGAGTCAGCATTGACAGCAGTGATGAGCTGCAGAGAGACCTTATGTCCAAGTACCTCATCAACACTGTCGACAACAGATGCCTTGACATCATCTAAATCCAAGAAATTCTTCTTCATCAAAACAACTGTGCCCTTAACTTTTTTGCTTTCACCAGCTTCTTTACTTGGATTTGAAAACTTACGAGAAGAATCTGTAAAAAGAACGGGGTCCTAAAGTAAGGCCAAGAAGGAGTAAAAAATATGGGAGGAACAAAGAAGTTTTAAGCAAAAATAAGCATTTGCATGATCGTAGTGGAATCAATCTTGCTTCAGATAAAACTACATAGTTCAGTGAGAACAGATTTTTTAATTTTTTTTGAATATAATACATAAAATGCATAGCATACAATAACTTGTTATGAAACCATACTTGAAACATATGAGTCAAAGAATTTGTTTAATTTGGCAGATATGCCATGCATAATAGTTGAAGTTTATACATGATCAGAACGACCTAAAGTGTTATTATTATTATTATCTCAAAGTTCTGCATGGAATAACATAACTACTTACACTTACACTTGACTAGGCATTTAGCAGAAATGTAGAATTTTACAAAGGGAAAAGTGTAACTACAAACTGAATGGAGGAGATGTTGAAATGGAACCTCTTAATTACCTTGATCTCCATCAATAAAAGTGAATTGCTCAAAAATCTCATGAGTTTGATGTTCTTCCAATTCTGGTAAACCACTGCCCAAAAGAGTATTTTTAATTATTCTGTATAGGAATTTGACAGTGGATGCCATAATTAATTATCACTTTGGTCCTTAACAAAATTTTGAACTTACGAGAAAAAGCTGATTAAGATAGGAACTTTATACATTATACATTAAATTAATAGGGAGATCAACAGGCGAAAAGTAAGAAGAGTGTTTATCTCTATAGAAAGTGTTGGAATTTGTGCTTTTGATAAGTATACCTCGGAGGTGCGCCAACTTATAGTTATGGACAACCCTGACTCAAGGAACCAAGTTAACGAAGTCTAATGCTTCGGAATTGTTGCATTAATTGGATAAAGTCGTTGGAAATCATTTATTCCCACAATTTTCTAAAATCATTGGAAATACTTTGTTTTTGACCGTTTACTCTTCCATTTTATCACCAAGAATGGCAGTCAATGTCACTCAATTCGATTGCCCCTCATAAAGTCATCAAACCATATACTGTTGACTTATAGAGAATTGCATAAATGGCCTAATTTTTACACGTATCAATACTCAATGTTAGATTAGGTATAGTCAATGTTTAGTTCTCGATAGTGGTATTTATTTTGAAAAACATAAAATAAATTCAAATTATAAACAAACTCTAGTAAATGTTTGCACAAACTCTTATTTGAGAAAGAACGAAGAGTGTCAATTTAAAAGCCCCTAATATAAGGTATATTTGTGATTTGACCCCAAAACCTAGCCATTGAAGTGAAAGAGGCCAAGGCCATAGACACCACATCGCATATCAATAGGATGATAACAGTGGAAAGAATTTAGCGATACCAAACTATGCTTAATTTAGATAAAAATACAAAAGAGCTTTAATATTAAAATATAACATTTTAAAATTCATAGTAAGTATTTATGATAATAAAAAAAGTAATTAAGAAGTAGAATCAACATTAAAACATAACACAATAAAAATGAGTGTTAAACAGTTAGACGATCCCGTTGTACAAGAACAAGGGGATGTTCAAAACCGCAACAACTATAGGGGTATCAAGTTGTTAAGCAATACGATGAAAGTGTTGGGGATTTAAGCAATTAATGATTTATTAATGCTTAAAATAGGGTGGATGGGAAATGGAAGAGAAAATGAAATATTTGAGTAATATTTGAGTTTCCCACCTTGATTGTCCCACATAGGAAGAGGAAAAGGTTTTTGATGGGTATATAAGTAATTGCTCTTCTTCTAGCTCATAAAGAGTTGAGAAGAAGGCAAGCCTCGCGTCGTCGTCGCTCGGCGCTTCGGCTTCGGCTTCGGTTTCGGATTCGGATTCAGATTAGGTCAAATGATGGATTGATTAATTTTTTGACCAAATTTATTTGTTAATAGTAAATATTAACAGAAATGTTATTAAATATTTGTTTTAATAACAAAATATTAATATTAAAATAAATATTAATATTAAATCCATTCAGTTATCCAATATTTAGTTTTCTGTTTTTGTAACAGAAAACTAACTACCCTTCAATTTTCCCTCTTTATTGTTGAGTAAATAGCCAATTATGTCATGACATTTATTCTATGGCCGTTTTGCAAAAACAACCATTCTGAAGAGTTGCACCTCTTCAGATTTCAGCCCAACTTTGACTATAAATACAAGTCTATTCTCTAAGATTTTACATACTAATTTATGAGTTCTTCTCCTTCTTTCTGCATACTTTTAACTTCAAACAAAGCAACAGTAAGTGTGATTTGCTACCGAACTTTGAGTTTGCTGAAACACTGGGGTTTTAAGTACCACTACACCAGTGTATAATTCGTTATATCCTGGGAGGAAATAATCCATAACCTTGGGTACTAGGAGGGGATTAAATTCCTTAAGGAAATACTGTGAATTCAGTGTGCTCGAATTGGTTTTGTTATTTCATTTATATTTATGTTTATGTTATTTAATTTTTCTCCAGGATTGTTTTACAAATACAGATTACTAACAAGCTTAAGGAATTTAATATTTTTCTGTATTTGTGTTATATTCACTGTTTTTGGAGTAAAACCTTTGTGGTTTTTGGAGATTAATATCTACATGATTTTAACGTTTGTGTCATTCTTTTACAGAAATGACGAATGATAATGGAAACCAATCTATTCCGATGGTAACTGCCAATGCCTCAACGAGCCGAACAACACCGACAACATTGGCACCGGCTGAGAAACCCGGAAAATATTTCGGGCTTGATTTCAAGCGCTGGCAGCAAAAGATGTTCTTCTACTTGACTACTCTAAGTCTCCAGAAGTTCATCAAGGAAGATGTTCCTGTGCTGTCTGATGAAACTCCAGAGACTGAACGCTTTCTCGTGATTGAGGTGTGGAAGCATTCAGATTTATTCTAAGCGGGCTGGAGGATGCTTTGTATAACGTCTACAGTGGCGTGGAAACGTCAAAAAAACTGTGGAGTGCGCTTGAAAAGAAATACAAAACTGAAGATGCCGAGTTGAATAAGTTCGTTGCTGCAAAGTTTTTGGACTACAAAATGGTAGATAGCAAGTCTGTTATTACCCAAGTCCAGGAATTGCAAGTGATTATTCACCTTCTCCTTGCTGAGGGTATAAGTAGAATTAATACTAATATTGGTAGTATTAATTTTATTATGTTTACGAATAGAATTTTCATTGAAGGTCTTGTTATCAATGAAGCATTCCAAGTAGCAGCAATGATTGAGAAATTGCCTCCGTTGTGGAAGGACTTCAAAGATTATTTGAAACACAAACGCAAGGAGATGTCCCTTGAAGATCTCATTGTTCGGTTGAGAATCGAAGAGGACAATAAAGCTGCTGAAAGGAGAGGTCGTGGTAATTCAACAATAATGGGAGCAAATATTGTTGAAGAGAACAAAAAGAGAAAGAAGGCTTCTGGGCCGAAATACAACCCAAGCAAGAAGCGGTTCAGTGGAAACTGCTACAACTGTGGGAAAACCGGACACAAATCTACGGAGTGTCGTGCTCCGAAGAAAGACNCATGGTTGAAAAGCATGATGATGTTGATGACTTGTGTGCCATGCTTTCCGAATGCAACTTGGTGGGCAATCCTAAAGAATGGTGGTTTGATTCTGGAGTCACTCGCCATGTTTGTGCTGTTAGAGAAGCTTTTGCTACTTATGCTCCTGTTGGACCCAATGAGACGATTTCTATGAGAAATGCTTCAAAGGCCAAGATTGAAGGATGTGGGAAGATATTTATCAAAATGACTTCCGACAAAGTGATGACTTTGAACAACGTCCTTCATGTTTCCGAGATTAGGAAGAATTTAGTATCTACTGGACTTCTTGTTAAGAATTACTTTAAATGTGTATTTGTATCCGATAAGGTTGTAATAAGTAAGAACGAGTTGTTTGTAGGAAAATGTTAACTTACCGAGGGCCTTTTCAAACTTAATGTAATGGTTGTTGAAAGCAATAATAAAATTTCAGCTTCGTCTTACTTACTTGAGTCAAATGAATTATGGCATGTACGTTTGGGTCATGTCAATTATAAAACCTTGCGAAAAATGATTAATTTGGAAGTATTGCCTAAGTTTGAATGCGACAAATCAAAATGTCAAGTATGTGTGGAATCTAAGTTTGTTAAACATCCTTATAAGTCAGTTGAAAGGAATTCAAATCCTTTAGACTTAATTCACACAGATATTTGTGACATGAAGTCAATACCATCTCACGGTGGAAAAAAGTATTTCATAACTTTTATTGACGATAGTACTCGATATTGCTATATTTACTTACTTAATAGTAAAGATGAAGCAATAGACGCATTCAAGCAATACAAAAGTGAAGTTGAAACGCAACTTAACAAGAAAATAAAAATGATAAGAAGTGATAGGGGTGGTGAATATGAATCTCCTTTTGAAGAAATATGTTTAGAATATGGAATTATTCATCAAACAACGTCCCCTTACACGCCCTAATCCAATGAGATTGCGGAAAGAAAGAATCGTACTTTAAAGGAGATGATGAACGCGTTGTTGATAAGTTCTGGTTTGCCACAGAACTTGTGGGGGGAAGCCATTCTTACGGCTAATCGAATATTAAATCGAGTGCCCCATAGCAAAACACAATCCATTCCATATGAAAAATGGAAAGGAAGGAAGCCCAACTTGAATTATTTTAAAGTGTGGGGGTGTTTGGCAAAAGTGCAAGTTCCTAAACCCAAAAGGGTAAAAATAGGACTGAAAACCGTTGATTGTATTTTCATAGGATATGCGACTAATAGTAAAGCATATCGATTTCTGATTCATAAATCAGAAAATCCCGGCATTCATAATAATACGGTTATAGAATCAGATAATGATGTGTTCTTTGAAAATATATATATCCGTATAAAAAGGAATGTGAGTCGATTGGTGAAGGATCTAAATGACCTCGGGAAGAAACAAAAGAAAGTACACTTAATTAGGAGGATCCAAGACGTAGTAAACATCAAAGAACGTCTACTTCATTTGGACCAGAGTTTTGTGACTTTCTCATTGGAAAATGAGCCTCAAACATTTAAAGAAGCTATGTCTTCTTCGGAATCATGGTTTTGAAAAGAGGCAGTCAATAGTGAAATAAAAATCATATTGAACAACCATACATGGGAATTGGTTGATCTTCCTCCTGGAAATAAATCGTTGGGTTCTAAATGGATCTTTAAGAGGAAAATGAAAGATGATGGCACTATTGACAAATTTAAGGCAAGACTTGTGGTCAAAGTATATAGACAACGAGAAGGTCTTGACTATTTTGATACATACTCTCCAGTTACAAGAATTACGTCCATAAGAACGCTGGTAGCGTTAGCTACAATTTATGGTCTTGAAATTCATCAAATGGATGTTAAGACGGACTTCTTAAATGGAGAGTTGGAGGAAGAAATCTACATGGAACAACCTGAAGGGTTTGTGGTTACAGGTAAAGAAAAGAAGGTATGTAGACTTGTTAAGTCCCTTTACGGACCAAAACAAACACCCAAACAATGGCATGCGAAATTTGACTAAACAATGTTGTCAAATGGTTTTAAAATAAATGAGTGTGATAAATGTGTGTACATTAAAAATGCTCCAAATCACATAGTCATTGTTTGCTTATATGTGGATGATATGCTGATAATGAGTGAGTAATGACATTGCCAACATAAATGCGACTAAGCGCATGCTAACTGGCAAGTTTGATATGACTTGGGAGTTACTGCGTTAATTCTGGGAATTAAGATCCATAAGACTTCTCAAGGTCTGGCATTGTCACAATCTCATTATATTAAGACAGTACTTGAAAAATTCAAGCACTTGGGATTTAAAGTTGCAAAGACTCTGATTGATGTGAATCTTGCATTAGCAAAGAACAAAGGCCAAATCATATCACAATTGGATTATGCTCATGTGTTGGGATATTTAATGTACATCATGAATTGTACACGGCCAGATATAGCTTGTGCTATAAGTAAATTGAGTCGGTATACGAGCAATCCAGGTCAATCTCATTGGATGGCCATGAAACGAGTTTTGGGGTATTTAGTACATACCCATGACTTTTCTTTGCACTATAGTAAATATCATGCGGTCATTGAGGGATAATTTGATGCAAATTGGATCACCGGATCAACTGATTCCAAGTCCACAAGTGGATATGTATTCACTATTGGTGGAGGAGCGGTATCTTGGAAGTCGTCCAAACAAACTTGTATTGCCCGCTCTAAAATGGAGGCTGAGTTCATATCCATAAAAAATTCGGTGAAGAAGCTGAATGGCTCCGGAATTTCTTGGAAGATATTCCATTTTGGCTCAAACTGTTGGCACCAATATGCATACATTGCGATAGTCAATGGGCAATTGGAAGGGTTGGGAGCGTTATGTATAACGGTAAATCTCCTCATATACGACGAAGACATAAAGTCGTTAGGCAATTACTCTCTAGAGGAATTATCACGATTGACTATGTAAAGTCAAGTGACTAATGTGTCAGATTNGAATGGCTCCGGAATTTCTTGGAAGACATTCCATTTTGGCCCAAACCGTTGGCACCAATATGCATACATTGCGATAGTCAAGCGGCAATTGGAAGGGCAGGGAGCGTTATGTATAACGGTAAATCTCGTCATATACGAAGAAGACATAAAACCGTTAGGCAATTACTCTCTAGAGGAATTATCACGATTGACTATGTAAAGTCAAGTGATAATGTGTCGGATCCACTTACAAAAGGCCTAACTAGAGATGTAGTTGAGAAATCATCAAGGGGAATGGGACTATGGCCTAGAACAAGTCATAGTGGCGGTAACTCTACCTAGAAGACTGGAGATCCCAAGATCTAGGTTCAAGGAGATCAAACAAAGTCATTAATGACGGTTCAACATTGTCAAACTAAACTTTTGGTCCATTCTCGTGATGAGACAATGTTCAGTATCAAGGATAAAGCATTAAGGCTTTTTAATGATTTCTAAATTTGATACGGGGTATATCAAATAGTGTATCTACGGGATGACACGTTTAGGAATCACCTATGTAAGTGTGAAGTGTTAGCCGCTTCAAGGAGAATTTTGCAAGGCCAATTCTCTATGCACTTATGAAACCAGGCGGTGTTCATGGCTGAAACGAACACAACAATGAGAACCAAAGACGGTTAAGGATTGGTTGTGTGACTTGTGGTTGTCTAGGTATACACCAAAGTTCGACGGTTCAAAGATATCAAATCTACCGATTGATCGAGTATATCCGACATAAGTTCACTACGGAAAGTTCAAAGGGAAACCTACTTATCCATATGCAATTAATCCTTGCTTGCGAATCACACAGTTTTTCATGCATACTTCCGTGATATAGCCATTCCCCATTCATGTGGGGGATTGTTGGGGTTTTAAGAAATTAATGATTTATTAATGCTTAAAATAGGGTGAATGGGAAATGGAGGGAAAAATGAAATATTTGAGTTTCCCTCCTTGATTGTCCAAATAGGAAGAGGAAAAGATTTTTGATGGGTATATAAGCAATTGCTCTTCTTCTAGCTCATAAAGAGTTGAGAAGAAGGCAAGCCTCGCGTCGTCGTCGTCGCTCGGCGCTTCGGCTTTGGATTCAGATTCAGATTTGGTCAAATGATCGATTGATTAATTTTTGGACCAAATTTATTTTTTAATAGTAAATATTAACAGAAATGTTATTAAATATTTATTTTAATAACAAAATATTAATATTAAAATAAATATTAATATTAAATCCATTTCAGTTATCTAATATTTAGTTTTCTGTTTTTGTAACAGAAAATTAACTACCCTTCAATGTTCCCTCTTTATTGTTGAGTAAATAGCCAATTATGTCATGGCATTTATTCTATGGACGTTTTGCAAAAACAGCCATTCTGAAGAGTTGCACCTCTTTAGATTTCAGCCCAACTTTGGCTATAAATACAAGTGAATTTTACATACTAATTTCTGAGTTCTTCTCCTTCTTTCTGCATACTTTTAACTTCAAACAAAGCAACAGTAAGTGTGATTTGCTACCGAACTTTGAGTTCGTTGAAACACTGGGGTTTGAAGTACCACTACACCAGTGTGTAATTCGTTCTATCCTGGGAGGGAATAATCCATAACCTTGGGTACTAAGAGGGGATTAAATTCCTTAAGGAAACATTGTGAATTCAGTGGGATCGAATTTGTTTTGTTATTTTATTTATATTTTTGTTTATGTTATTTAATTTTTCTCCAGAATTATTTTACAAATATAGATTACTAACAGAAAGTGTGGGAGAGGGTGATTGAAGGGAGATTAAGGAGGTGTGTGTCCATTTCCAAGAACCAGTTTGGTTTCATTCCGGGATGGTCGACTACTGAGGCCATTCACATTTTGAGGAGATTGGTAGAGCGGTATAGGGCGGTGAAGAAGGATTTACATATGGTGTTCATTGACCTGGAGAAAGCCTATGACAAAGTACCGAGGGAGGTTCTATGGAGATGTTTGGAGGCTGGAGGTGTGCCTGTAGCATATATTAGAGTGATTCAGGACATGTATGGTGGGGCTAAGATACGAGTGAGGACAACAGGAGGGGACTCTAACTACTTTTCGGTTGAGATGGGGTTGCATCAGGGGTCAACACTCAGCCCGTTTTTGTTTTCCCTGGGGATGGATTCTTTGACGCATCACATTCAAGGGGAGGTGCCTTGGTGCTTGTTATTTGCGAATGACATAGTCCTGATTGATGAGACGCGAGGTGGCGTTAACGAGAGGCTGGAGGTCTGGAGACATACTCTAGAGTATAAGGGTTTTGAGTAGGACCAAGACAAAATACTTGGAATGCAAGTTCAGTGGTGTTACCCAGGAGGCGGACGAGGATGTGAGACTCGATACGCAAGTCATTCCCAAGAGGGAGAGTTTCAAATATCTGGGATCTATAATTCAGAAGAATGGGGAGATAGATGAGGATGTTACTCACCGTATCGGCGCAGGATGGACGAAGTGGAGGCTCGCTTTCGGTGTCTTGTGTGATAGGAATGTCCCATTGAAACTTAAGTGTAAGTTCTACAAGGTAATGGTCAGACCGACTATGTTGTATGGGGCAAAGTGTTGGCCAGTCAAAAAGTCACATGTCCAGCATATAAAGGTAGCAGAAATGAGGATGTTGAGATGGATGTGTGGGCATACCAGATTGGATAGAATTAAGAATGAAGTTATTAGGGACAAGGTGGGAGTGGCCCCTGTGGAGGTAAAGATGCGTGAGGCAAGGTTGAGATGGTTTGGACATGTTAAGAGGAGAAGCACAGATGCCCCAGTCAGGAGATGTGTGAGGTTGGCCTTGGGAGGTGAGAGGAGGGGTAGAGGTACACCTAAGAAGTCTTGGGGTGGAAGTGATCAGGCGGGACATGGCGCAACTTGAGCTGACCGAGGACATGACCCTGGATAGAAGGGTGTGGAGGCGAAAGATTAGGGTGGAAGGTTAGTAGGTAGTCGTGAGTTTCCCTTTGTCTTCCCTAGTTCGATAGTGTTAGTGCTAGTCTGGTACCCTTTTTTCCGTAGTTTGCTATAGCCGCGTGTCTTGTTCTGTTTCTACTTACCTTCGGTAATTCCGTAGTTTGCTAACAGGACTTCGTCATATTCTCATGTGCTGTCTTAGACTTATCTGTCTAGATATGCTATATTGCTATTACTTGTTATCGGTACTCCTTTCATATCATGTGTTGTTATCACCGATTTAGTTTTCTAACTATTTGTCTTGCTATCACTTGCTATCGGGGCTTGCTTCATCTTCTTTAGCCGAGGGTCAATCGGAAACAGTCTCTCTACCCTTCCAGGGTAGAGGTAAGGCTGCGTACATCCTACCTTTCCCAGTCCCCACTTGGTGGGACTATACTGGGTAGTTGTTGTTGTTGTTGTAAACAGTTAGACGATAATTCATAAAAGTAAGTTTTTAAAACATGCATTATTGCTTAACTTACAGTTTCTAGTTTTAGTTTCAGTTCAACGGGAAAAAAATAATTTTTACAAATACTAATTAAGTGTTAAGAAACTTTAATAGTTCATAGAAAAAGAATAATTTTGGTATAAATGGGGCTTAACAGTTCATACTGTGGCAGTATTTCAAAGCTTCTTTAGACGAATGTCTCATTTGTTCATGTGTCCTTCAAACAACAAAATAATGGATGCATGCAAGTTTTTGACAATTAAACTCGACAAATGGCAAGAGAAGCCTTAAGCTTTTTGCCTATAAAAAGGACTCCCCTTCAGCCAATTTGACATAGCAGAAAACATAAATTCTTTCATTTCCTTTCACGCCTCACTTCTTCCTTTGTTGTCTACTATTAGATATTAGTTGTTTCCTTCCTTATTTCATTTTCTTGTTAGCTAGCTGGGTTTGTAATTTAATTTTGTTGATTCATGTATGCTCTTAAATAGAGATAGGCTTGTTTAATCCTGGAGAGATATTTCACACCGCTGAAATAGTTTCTTAGGACAGTGCCTAACATGACTCAAATCAATCCGTGTATTCTCTTACACATAATATTGGAGCAGTGTTATTATTGGAATTCTTGCTCTCAATTACTACAATCTAAGAAACTATGGCAAACAACACTGATGGGGAAAACACTACTGATACTACCAATACTGGCGCTAGCTGGGTATTGTAATTTTATATTGTTGATTTTTGTATGCTCTTAAACATAGATAGGCTTGTTTAATCCTGGAGAGACATTTCACACCGCTGAAATAGCTTCTTAGGACAGTGCCTAGCACGACTCAAATCAATCCGTGTATTCGCTTACAAATAATATTGAAGAAGTGTTATTATTGAAATTCTTGCTCTCAATTACTACAATCAAAGAAACTATGGAAAACAACATTGATGCGGAAAACACTACTGATACTACCAATACTGGCGCTACCTCCGCTGCCCCAGTCAGTTGCACTATCATATGCCAGGCCATTTCCAGATGTGTCGAATATCGAAATTTTCGCCAATGAAAATTTCAAGCGTTGGAAAGAATGTATTTTCTCACTGCTTGATGTCCATGATATTGCACATGCACTGCTGCATCCACAACCTAGTCCAGACACTAAAAATAAAATAGTGGAATCATGACAACCTGCCAACAAGGTATGTCGTCATACTATACTATAAACTATTTCAAATGAACTATTTGCCGTGTATTGCAGTTATAAGGAAGAAAAATCTATCTGGGAAGCCTTAGTTAAAATATTCATTGCTGAAGATGCTGCAAAATAAAAATTTGTAGTAGGAAAATTGGCAGATGAAAGATGATAAAGAGATGAACGTTCAAATCAACGAATATAAAAAATTGCTAGAAGACTTGAAGCTGAGGGATGTCATTACCAGAAAAGTTTGTTGCTGGAGTGTTGATTGAGAAGCTACCTGACTCATGGAGCAAAAACAACTTAAATCACAAACAGAAAAATTTCACCATTGAGGAAATTGTGACCCACATCGTAATTGAAGATTCTAACATACAAGACTCTGTCAAAGCTAGGATGACAGCTCTTAAAGCAAATTTGGTGCAAAGCAGCAACAACAACCGCTAAAGGTACGAGAATAAGTCTTAAGGTTACAAGCCTAGAAATCCTAACATTAAAAGAATAAAAAGGCTCTTGTTTTGTTTGTGGAAAATCAGGCCATCATGCCTCGCGATGCAGGTACATAACAGAAAATGACAAAGGAAAAACAAATACTCCTAAGGTTAACTTAGCTGAGGGAGGTGATATTATTGCAGCTGTCATTTCTCAAATAAATAGTGTAGCACATGCAAAAGAATGAGTGGTAGACTCTGGGGCTACCAGCACATTTATGCAAATCGAGAAGCATTTTCCTCTTACACTCCTATAGAGGATGATAGAGAAGAGGTCTACCTTAGAGACTCAAGTACTACCAAAGTCTTGGGTAAGGGTAGAGTTCTCCTGAAACTCACTTCGAAAAAAGTTTTAGCCCTTGTTGATGTACTGCATGTTCCTGCTATGAGGTCAAACTCGATCTCTGTATCCTTGTTAGGAAGAGCCGGAGTGAAAGTGCCATTTGAATCTGATAAGATCATAATGACCAAAAATAATGTGTTTGTAGGAAAGAGCTATTGTAACCAAGGACTCTTTGTACTTAGTGATTCTGATGTTATCAATGAAAATACATCTACTTCTGCTTATATGGTTGAGTATATTTCTTTATGGCATGCTAGACTAGGATATGTTAATGTCGCGTATATAAAGAAAATGCAGTCACTATGATTAATATCTGGTTTAGACTCAAATAATATTGACAAGTGTGTAATATGTGCCGAAACTAAAAGTATAATAGAGAAATTGAATTATTATCCTTGATTGACACTGATTTAGGTGATTTAAAACAGACTATGACTAGAGGTGGTAATATATATATTATGTGACTTTTATTGATGATTTTTCTAGATTTACTAAGTTGTATTTGCTTAGAAATAAAGGTGATGCATTTAATACTTTTATTTCTTACAAAAATGAGGTTGAAAATCAACTTAGTCGAAAAATCAAGAGAATTAGATCTGATAGAGGTGGAGAATATTTATCTTTAAATGATTTTTTTGAAAAGAATGGAATAATTCATGAAGTAACTCCGCCTTATTCACCTGATTCAAATGGAATAACTGAAAGGAAAAATAGAACATTGAAAGAGATGATGAACTCTATGTTAGTTAGTTCTACTGCTCCTGATAATTTGTGGGGTGAAACTATTTTATCTGCATGTCACTTACGAAATAGAATACCACATAAAAGAACCGGCAAAACTACGTATGAAATGTGGAAGGGTTATAAACCTAACTTGAAATATTTAAAAGTGTGGGGGTGTCTTGATAAAGTTCTTTTGCTTGAACCTAAAAAGAGAAAAATATGCTCTAAAACTGTTGATTGCATGCTTATTGGATATGTTGAACATAGTGCTGCATATAGATTTCTTATTTTAAAAACTGATGTGCTTGATTACAACACTATATCACATATGTGAGCACTCCTTTTGATGCTAACTCTTAGTTGATAAGGAAGAATGGTGACCCAGTTGCTCAGTCTAAATATGCACAGATTATTGGGAGTCTGATGCATTTAATGAATTTTACAAGGCCTGATATAGCCTATGTTGTGTGTAGACTGAGTAGATATACTCATAATCCCAACAGAGAGCATTGGTCTGTATTATCTAGACTAATGAAATATTTGAGTATGAATTATGTGGATTTCTTCTACCTTAGAAGGGTACAGTGATGCAAACTGGATCTCTGATTCAGATGAGACAAAATCCACTAGTGGTTATGTATTCACATCTGGTGGTGGTGCAATATCATAGAAATCAGCTAAACGGACGATCATTGCTAGATCGACTATGGAATCAGAATTTGTAGCTCTGGAGTTTGCTGGTTCTGAGGCTGAGTGGCTGAGAAACTTCTTAGCTTATATCCCTTTAATAAAGGACATATTGCCTCCTTTGTCCATACACTGTGATTGCCAAGCGGCAATAACTATAGCAAAGAATAAATCTTACAACTGTAAAAGTAGACCCATGAAATTGAGACATGATGTCATAAAACAAATGTTGAGAGATGGAATAATTTTCATTGACTATGTGAAGACAAAGATAAATTTGGCCGATCCTCTAACTAAACCCGTGGGAAGAAAATTAATTCTTCAAATCGCTCAAAAGAGATGGGGTTAATGTCGACATGTTGTTAGTAGAGATGGTAACCCAACCTATGTGATTGGAGATCCCATGAAGTAGGTTCATATAGGTAATAACAAGTAGATATTGGCATCGAAGCACTAAAAGAGAGTGCTTGACTGCTACTATTTGAGAGGCTGAGTTATTACTCTTAATAAAATTCATATTCCTTATGGACTGTGTATTTAAAAGCAGTATACAGCTGATGAATTCACCTATATGAGAGTGGAGTGGGGCCGCTCATATGAGAATTTGACCTAGTCTCTAGAGCTCTCATGAATAACCAGGCACGCGCATGGCCTAGTGGCGCCAAAACCGCATTGAACATCAAAATTGTGAGGGTCAAAATGTGATTGATAAAATCACTGACTTACAATACGAATTATTGGTTCGTAAAATGTTATATTTCACCAGTAATTCTGTAAGTTAAGTTTTATCAGTCTAAGTTTGATTCATATCCCGAAAGACACCAAACCTATTCCATTTGGACCGTACAAATCCAGCAAGTCTTACTCCTTTTGTTATAAACCTTTAAAATAGTGGGGGATTGTGGCAGTATTTCAAAGCTTCTTTGGATAAATGTCTCATTATGTCCATGTGTCCTTCAAACAACAAAATAATGGCAATTGATGGCATGTGCCGACGAGATGCATGCAAGTTTTTGACAATTAAACTTGACAAATGGCAAGAGAAGCCTTAAGCTTTTTGCCTATAAAAAGGACTTCCATTCAACCGATTTGACATAGCAGAAAACATTAATTATTTCATTTCCTTTCATGCCTCTCTTCTTCCTTTGTTGTCTACTATTAAATATTAGTTGTTTTCTTTCTTATTTCCTTTTCTTACTAGCTAGCTAGATGGACTTGTAATTTAATTTTGCTGATTCCTGTATCCTCTTAAATAGATGATAGACTTGTTTAATCCTGGAGAGATATTTCACACCGCTAAAATAGTTTCTTTGGACACTGCCTAGCACGACTCAAGTCAATCCGTATATTCGCTTACAAATAATATTGAAGCAGTGTTATATTGAAATTCTTACTCTCAGTTGCTACACATACTTCATATTCATAGTACCATAAGAGCTAATTTTACACCTGCAATGAGTGGGCAAAATATCATATCGGCAAAACGAGAAGAGTTGCTGGGTATTTAAGGGAATTGATAAATTAAAAAAAGTTTCACATGTTTGACCCGTGCATGAAAAAGAACCAGGTCCCTACGTGAAGGGTGTGTGGATTCATATAAATAACCAAATACAAGGGTTTTCTTAGTTTAAGCTTTAAATTAATTCATTAAACAATTCAACATGTACAAATGAACTTGTAGTAACATTCTTAAAGAATTCATGTTTCTGGTTTAGTTTTCCCGCCCTAGCACTAGAACAGTGGT
Organism: Nicotiana undulata; assembly: GCA_005239495.1. NCBI lineage: Eukaryota > Viridiplantae > Streptophyta > Magnoliopsida > Solanales > Solanaceae > Nicotiana > Nicotiana undulata. Next base: position 50,794 of record ML256274.1, on the reverse strand, counting down.
ACTTCCTTCGGTCCAAAATAAGTGATTTTTCTGGATGTTTTCGCACAAATTAAGAAATTCATCTTTTAACATTAATTAACAATGAAATTGACCATATTAACCTTTGTTATCTCACATAAACACTCCTAACACATACTCCAACACTATTTACTCCAAGGACAATGTAGGGAAAAAATAATTAATTCATTCTTGAAATCTGAAAAAATCACTTATTTTGGACCATAAAAAAAAGGCCAAAAAGTCACTTATTTTGGATCGAAGTGAGTATATCACTATCTTTTTTTCGTTTGATGTGAACCTGCACACACTTCTCGTAGAAAAATAAAGAACATGTAGGGTGTGTTTGGTACGAAGGAAAATATTTTCCAGAAAATATTTTTCAATTTTTCCATGTTTGATTGGCTTAAATGTTTTGGAAAACATTTTCCTCATTAACTCATTTTTCTCCAATTGGAGGAAAATATTTTCCCTATCAAAAGAAGGGAGTACATTTTCCAAAACTCCTTCTCAAGCTTCCCACCCTATTTCATGCCCTCACCGACCCAACCCCCCCCCCCTCCCCTTCCCACACCCCTAAAAAAACTTTTTACTTTTCTTTTTGTAATTTCAAATTTCTGTTTTTCGTTTTTCTACACCCCCACCCCACCCCCGCACAATTTTTATTTATTTTTACTTTTTTTGTAATTTTCAAATTTCGGTTTTTTTTTCTCTGCACCCCCACCCACCCCACTGCCCCCTTGAAAATATTTTTTTTATTATATATTTTTAGTTTTACTTTTTTCATCTTTCGGCTTTACAGGTTCAAAATTTTACAAGTTACAAAGTTATGAGTTCAGAGGTTTATGTGTTTCGAAGTTTACGGGTTCGAAATTTCGCGGTTCAGAAGTTTATGAAATTTGTGGGTTCGGAAGGTTGTTGGTTCGAAAGTGCTTCATGTTTACTGTATCAAAATTATTTAAGAATACTCTTGAAAAGATATTTTTCTTAATTTGCATACCAAACCCCGAAAAATGAATAAGATTACTACTTGTTTACCAAGAGAATATTTTTCACGGAAAACATTTTCCGTCGTACAAACACATCCATAGAGGAATCAGTTCCTCCCTAACTACAATACCAACTTTTGTTTTATAGTAGAGAAAGACATGTGTGGTCTAGTACATTAAAATAATGAGATCTTGAATTTGGTGGCTAGCAAATTTTCCGTAAGTTAAAGACTTGAATGAGAAAACAACCTGATGGACAAAATTACAGTACCAACTTCCGTTTATAGTAGAAACAGAAATAGCTATAAAATTTCATTAGATAATTCAAAATATTCATCACAAGCTGGTGCTGGTTCAATTTTAATTTCAAACTAGATAATTAGGAAGCATATTATTGAAGCCTAGTGCGAATAAAGTTGTCTTATCCAAATGATGGTAAGATAACAACTTTATATTGAGACACTGTTGGGTATTCCTTTACCAGTAAGTCCTGGTTCACTTGTAGGATAGAGCAATGTATATGGCATCTTAACGGGCCCCATCCTGTTCTTCAGTTTCTTGTCATTGTTCATCTTTATAATTTTTTCCTCAATTTCAGCCAGCTTTTTGCCGAATCTTTCTAAAGCTTGTATTGGTTCTTTATCCTTGGTCCACTCAGGAGTGTCTCTCTGGCCAAGGTAAATTTCATCTGAAGAATGTATTGATAATATCTCAATTGCAGAAATTCCAATTAGAGTCTGTAGTTGGGGTGTTATTGTCCTCAGATATCCTTTTTCGGGGTTTGTCTTCAGATCTTCATACTCAGGACTGCCTGGTTCAGGCATGAACCTTCGGCTCATTGAAGGGCGATTTGGTAGGTAGCCACCATAAGGGTACTGCCCAAAATTGATGGCTGCATGAAGAGCAGAAGCAATCCATATAATTATAGTGCATGAGTCAATCAGTTCTTCGAGGGTTTGCATTTTAGGCCACCATGGCTCAGATTTCTTGTCACCGTGTCCATCTTCTCGGACTTCCTTCCACCAGGCTTGAAGTTCAGTGTCTTTCTGAATCATGTCGTCTGTTTTGTAATAGAAGCTGCAATATTCCTGAACCCAACTTTTGATTGCTGACCATATTTCTAGCCCGTCCACAGCGTATGGATAGTCCTCAATTAGTAGGCGGACACCTTGTTCCGATTCAGGATCTTCAATTGCCACACCTCTACAACATAATAACAAGAAAAAGTATTTCATGAGTATTTATTTCAATATAAACATTTTGAATCTTCCAAGTAAATTCCAGGATTAAGTAGTGAATTACCTCTTGATAAGGTCAGCAGGGAGGGCCTGATCAGGAAAAGTCCAATCCTTGTAAGCTACTGATGTCATCTCCATTGCGTATTTTGTAGGGAAAACTGTTTGCTCAAGAATACCTCCAGCATTAAGTAGGATCTGGCGAGCCAAGGCATTTATGTGCAATGTATCACGGAAGTGAGGATGCAAAAGCTTATAGATAGGATGAAGCACACTTAGCTGCCTGTTTGTCGCGATCACAAATGGCTCAATTGTGGCATGAGTGTGTAACCTGAGAAGAAAAACAGATGTTCAGCCAAAGAGGTTCCTGATAACAGAACGAACTAAATTGATGATGAAAAGGCCTTTTTCAAGTTTAAGCACCAGTGGCTGATTAGCTGATGAACTCCAGAGTCATTGACTGCAACATAAGCTTTAGCCAATTGCCATATGGAAGCCTCAACGCCATTTTCATGCGGTGTAAAAACTTTGCTAATGGCACCTAGTTGATCTGCATCTGGATGAGGCAAGCTTAGTTCAATGGCTAGCGGCTTCAAAGTCCCATCTTTTTGTAGAAAGAGGAGAGTTCTTGAGGCATAAATTTGTGTATTTGTCATATTAATCTGCCTCAGAAATGGCATAATTGTGTCATGATGATCCAATATGAAAAGCTGATTCGCATTGATCGCCTAGTAAGGTACAGATTTATCAGATGCATGTCCAATTTAGTTAAAAAAACACATATATCAAAGCATTATAAAATCAACTCATAAAACCTCTTCTATAGTGAGTCCATCTAACTGATTTTGTATTTGTTCTCTGGTTAGTTTGCTAGTTTGGTCACCATAGACTTTCGTGTTCAGCTTACTAGTCGGAGGGAACTCCTGCAGAAAAAGAGTGTCAGATCATCATTTTTCCACTAAAAAATAAGTAATTTCAGATTCACACGTAGTGATTTATGTTGCTCGGACTCTCCGAAATATCGATGGGTGCGTGTCGGATCCTCCAAAAATAGTATATTTTTGGAGGATCTGGCACGGGTGCGGCAGCTGTTATGGAAAGTCCGCGCAACATAGATGAGAGATAGAGATAATGTGCAGTTCTTTTACAAGTTAGGACCTAAGTTTACTTATGTTTCCTTTTCCTTGTTTTGCACATAGACAAGAAAGAAATTGTAGAGGGAAAAGTGATAGTTTTAGATTACTTTAAGAGCAGAAATGCAGACAGGGTTTATTCCAGCTAACATCTCTCTTGCAAATTCTTCATCAGTCCTCCAAGCTGACTTATCCTCTGTTGCAACCATGTAAAACTTTGAGAAACCACAAAGCAAAAAAAGAAAGATTCCCACAAAAGGGGATTGACTTACTGTTACTCTTTTATCCAAAAGTTACCTTTAATAACCTGTGGCATTGGATACTTAAGGAAACCCTGACCAGCACTTTGAATAAATTCCTTGACCATCAGTGTTGTATTTCCCTGCAAAAGATCATTTGGAAGATTGATTCCCCCTCCATAAATTTGTAATATCTCTTCAAAGCTGCTGAACTCGTTGAGGCTGATGTTTGCTAAAGACTCAAGCTCAGGAACAAGGAGCTGTACAATGACCTTAAGTGCTATACCGACAAAATCTGTCATCTTTAAGGGTGCAAATTTCTCATCCCTTGGAACATAAATACCAAAGCTCATGAGCAGTGGTAGCCGGCTCTCCGAATTAGGATCTGCTCAAAGAGGAAATTAAACATACTGAATAATGTTAGCTTTTTCTTTTTACTACAAAAGAATCAGATATGGCTCATAGTAATGATCATTAAGATGCAGAAATGAGTAACCTGTCTTTGTTGGTGGCCTCCCGGTTCTTCCTCTACGCGGATAAGGATACTTTTCAGATCCTCCTAGGATTGGTCTAACATAATCCGAACCCTTTTCTGGATCTCCAAGGTCATTATAATGAGCATAGTCATAAACTCTATCCCACTCCTCAAGCTTACCAGTTCCATTTCCTCTCAAGTTCAGCAACTCTTCTTCCCTGTACCAACGTAACGGTGCTGGAGTTTCACTTGGAAGCCAAGCCTGGATCAAGTAAACAAAGTTCCCTCATCATAATTTAGATCACTAACAATAGCCTAATGGCTCTTCTCCTTTTTTTTTGGGGAAAAGTCAATGTTTGTCATGTTATACTTTACCTGATTGACAAAGAAAACGCGGTCTGATTTGTACTTTTCAGCTGGATAAACCCAAGAATTGCAGACAAAATGTATACTGCCATGACTTGGATCATCAACTACAAGAGTCAGTTTCTTGAGAAAGAACTCACTAGGATTAAAGTTCTTGATAATGAATGCTCCTGGAGCTCCAACTTTCTCATCATCCCAATCAAATGTGACACTAAACTTCGATTCATTGCCTGAGTTATTCTCATCTCTCAACTGTGTTGGGTTCCCAAGTTTCCCTTTCATTTCCTTCCCTTCAAGAATAAAATTATCAACTTATATATCACATTATTTAAGAAAAATTCATATATTAAAATAAACCAATGGTATACATATATATAGAATTTACGAAAGGACAAAGGATGACCACAATATTACTACAACAACTGCGCGTAAATTCAATGCAAGTTGTGATCGACTATGCGAATCCTCACTGACCATGTTGCTCCATTTAAGCCTATCGGCGACTAATATTGTACAAAATATATTAAAAAAAAGGTACTAGAAGTTCACTATATTTCAAATGGGAAAAAGATAACTACAATGAAGCATAAAAAGTGGGATTTTTTTGAAAAAGGAAATCACCTGAATCTCCAGTAAAAGAACTGATAAGCTGCAGGGTGACATTATGCCCAAGAATCTCATAAGCAGCTTGCTGTTGAACCAGTTCAGATGGAACAAGGTCTAAAGGTCTCTTTTTAATCAGTACAACAGTGCCATTGATCTTTTTGTTTTCAAGTTTACTTATTGATGCCATTAACTCTTTGAGTCTTTGTATATGAACTAAATAACAAGGCAATCAGCAAAAGATGACTACTATAGGATCTTTTGTGTTGCTTAGGCCAAATGAAAGAAACTCTGAATTTATAGGCAACGGACACGGTTGTGTTATGATCAAGACACTTCATTTATTTTTTATATTATAGACAAATGTAAGTGAAAGATAATAGCATATCTGAATAGAATTTTACTTTTATCACTAATGTGATTGAGTGAACAATTGATATTATAAAGATTCTTTGCAGCTTTCTGATCACTTATTAATTTACGTATTAGTAAATACGTACTCTTGAGCCGAGGGTTATCGCAAACAGCCTCTCTTCCCAGATCTCAAACTTTTTATTTTTTTTTGTTGTTGTTATTGTCGTCGTCTTCTTAGTAAATGGTACGTAATAACCATGTGATGATGGTGTCCGTGGTAAGTTTGCCCGCTCCTCAACGATTCTACGGGTTACCCACTACATCTCCCATTAGCACATACACCACATGAATCAAATAACTCTGTTTACCAAGGATTAGGCAAATAAGAAGAAATCACTTTTTTTTTTTCTTTCTCTACTGAAATTTGAACCTCGATTTTTTATGATTTTAACTCACTTCATTGACAGCTAAGCCACACTTGGCTTAGAGCGTTGCATTTTGTCATCTAAAAGTACTTTTTTTTGGGGGGGAGGGGGGGGGACACATAGCAATGACAGCATTGTTTCTTCAAAAGGGAAAGACTGACACTCTAGTTAGTAGAAGGCTTTGTCCCATAAAAGCAAGGAAAATAAATGCCAGCCAAAATCTCATTTGCAACAAGTAGGTACTCTTTGTGGTAGTTGTAACTCCTCACTGAACTTGTCTACTAGCTCTATAGATGGGCGATTACATTTGTACAAATGAAATTTTCTACTTTAATAGTGTATAAGGAATCTTAGAAAGTTAGAACCATTTATTAGATTTCCTACTTAAAAGAACCTTTTTTCCATTAAAAACATTATGCTACTAAATAGAGTTAGTATATCACCACTTTTCAAGAACCCAAAAGTATGAAAATTGTCTCTCTTTTGGCTTTTTTTTACTCCTTAAGATATGATAGCCAACTTTTAACTTGAAAATAAATCCTTCAAGTGTTTAATAAGTGCAACTTTTTATAAACTTTCCCTTATGAACGAATGGATTATAAAATTTTATCTAACCAATTGAGACAATAAAAATAAACTAGCACTTCAAGAAGGGGAAGGGGAAGGGGAAGGTAAAAGATTTAGAACCCTTTACGCTATTCTATTTTAGTTGATGAAGTATATGATCATTTAGTACTATATATTTAGAAGGTTTTAAAAAAAAATGCACTTTCTTCTAATCAACTTGTTCAATTTCTGGTACGTAGTGCATGGACAGTGTAATATGTTAGGATTTTGCCCTGAATTTCTAATTCTATTAGGACTCCTTTTTCTTGAAGGAATGAAAAAGACTCCTAAAAGGATTAAATCTCCTTAATATGTCTTATCAGTTTCTTGGAAGACAAGTTTTGCACATCTATAAATAAGGACCTCTACTTCTCACAAACGGACAACAAAGAGTATCCACAATGTAGTCATTAAAGAGTTTTGTTTAGGGGGAGATTTTTCTCTCAATAGTTTTTCTTCTTTTATATTAGTTGTATCATATGTAGGTCAATTGACCAAACCATTATTATTATGCTTAGTTTAGTATATTTTTCTTTTGTCGTCATGATTTATCGTTCATCAAGTTTTGTATTGTTAGTTTCCGCATGCACCATATTATTTCGATCCCAACACAATACTCTAGAAGATTAGTTGAATTTAATTATCTTTAATAGGTTAAGTGTTTGCTCCTCGTGCCGGTGTTTGTTTTTAATTTTATTTTTTAATCGTCGTAAATGTTTAGATTAACTATGGAACACTAAAGTGTTTTCTTTTAACCATAATACTTCGCATTGATGCGCTTCTAGGAATTTTTTCAACTATAAGTCGCATATACAGAACGCGACGTAAGTGTGTTTTTTTCTCTCTTTAAAATTGCAGAAAATCCACAGACAACCAGAAAAATGAAAACGAAATGACTCTATGGAGGGTGGAACTCAACTATATAGTGTGATCTCTACTACTTATTATTACATACTTGTCCTTGTTGGGCAATACGGTGTACTAAGCTCCCGCTATGTGCGGGGTCCGGACAAGGCCGGACCACAAGGGTCTACTGTACGCAGCCTTACCTTGCATTTTTGCAAGAAGCTGTTTCCACGGCTTGAATCCTCGACCTCCTGATCACATGACATCAACTTTACCGAGGCTCCCTTCACTCACACTTGTCCTTGTTGAAATCTTATGTAAGTCAATACATCAGATTTATCCCTTGTTAAGGTGAGAGGTAAGTTTTTAAATAGACCTAAAAGCAAAAGAAAAGTAAGTTCTTTTAATGTAGGCTTATCTAGATAAGGGAAGATGCCTAAAGAAAGAATTAGTTCGAAAAACAAGATTCTTCTCTAGCAGTTTTGTTACAGTATCCAATATAACTTAATACTAGTTCAAACACAACTACCAGTCAGCTGCATTTTAATTGAACAAGAAGAAACAAAAACAGGATATATATATATACCATACAGTACTTTATTCACAAATCAGAACTGGACACTTGTTGATACAAATGCATTACTTACAGAACAGAAGAGCCTATTATATCCGTTAGCTGTAGCTGGAACTTCCTTGAAATAAAGATATTATTTTCTATTATTATAAGGAATAAAAAGAAACAATAACAACACATGGATTTAATACTTTTATATTGAATTAAAGTTCTATATTGACACACTGTTAGGAATTCCTTTGCCAGTAAGTCCTCCTTCACTTGTGGGGAAGAGCAAGGTGTATGGAACTTTAACAGGACCTGACCTGTTCTTCCATTTCTCATCGACATTCATCTGCATAATCTGATCCTCGATATCACTCAGCTTCTTTCCAAACCTCTCAAAAGCTGAAAGTGGTTCTTGATCCTTTGTCCATTCAGGTGATTCCCTTTGCCCGAGGTAAAGTGTATCCGAAGCATGCCTTGACAAGATCTCTATGAGGGAAATGCCAAGCAGTGTCTGCAGCTGAGGAGTGATTGTTTTGAGGAATACCTTATCCGGATTTGTCTTGAGCTCTTCATACTCGGGACTTCCTGGCTCTGGCATGAATTTTCGGCTTAATGTAGGGCGATTAGGGAGATAACCAGCATAAGGGTATTGCCCGAAATTGACTGCTGCATGAAGTGCTGAAGCTATCCATATTGTGATGGTGCAAGAGTCTATCAATTCTTTCACTGTCTGCATTTTTGGCCACCAAGGCTCATCTTTCTTGTCACCGTGTCCCTCTTCGCGTAGTTCCTTCCACCAGGCTTGGAGTTCAGTGTCTTTTTGTACCGCATCATCTGATTTGTAATAGTAGTTGCAGTATTCAGTTACCCAACTTTTAATTGCTGACCAAATTTTCAACCCATCAACAGCATATGGATAATCCTGAATCAGTAATCGAATGCCATGTGGGGAGCTCGAGTCCTCAACAGCCACTCCTCTAAAATTGAGTAACATCATGTTCATGTTAGCAAGACAACAACACCAAAAAATGTTGTTTTAGTGATCAATTTATGTTATTTATTTACCTTTTGATGAGATCAGTAGGAAGTGCTTGTTCAGGGAAAACCCAGTCTTTGTAAACTACTGCTGACATTTCCATGGAATATTTGGCTGGAAATACTGTCAACTCAAGAAGTCCACCACCATTGATCAAGATCTGTCTTGCTAAAGCATTTATGTTCATCGTGTCACGGAAATGAGGGTGGAGAAGCTTATAAATAGGGTGAAGCGCGCTTAGTTGCCTATTTGTTGCAATCACGAATGGCTCGATCACTGCATGTGTATTCAACCTGAGAAGATAAACAACAAATGATTCTGATTAGTATTATTTAACAATACATCTAATTGGTTTACGGGTAAGTTGTGTTTTATATAAAGCTTTCTGACAGGTTTTACCAGTGACTGATGAGTTGATGAACGCCCGAATCATTCACTGCTGCATATGCTTTGGCCAACTGCCAGATAGAACCTTCGACACCTTGATCAGCTGGTGTATATACTTTGCTAACAGCGCCAAATTGATCTCCGTCTGGATGTGGCAAGCTTAGTTCAATTGCTAATGGCTTCAAAGTTCCATTATCTTGCAAGAAGAGCAGAGTTCTTGAGGCATAGGTTTTTGTGTCTGTCGACGTGTTAATTCTCCTCAAGTATGGCATAAGGATATCATGATGGTTCAATATGAATAGTCTGTTAGTCTTGATTGCCTGTTAAATAATAGTACCAACTCTTGTCACTATAGTCTACTCAGAAAACTTGAGTGAGCGATGTAGCTAGTATCAAAATAAAAGTAGTAATTACCTCATCAATTGTTAGTCCATCCAACTTATCCTCTATCTGCTCTCCGGTAATTGTACTGTTTTGGTTGCCATATACTTTTGGATCCAGCTTGCTTTTTGGAGGGAATTCCTGCAGATATTACATAAGCCAACATCTTCAAAATGCACGAAGAATCACCAAAACAGAAATAAACTTAAGCAAGTTCTTGATATCCTTAAAGACTAGCAATTTGGAGGAATTAAAGCTTACTTGGAGTCTACTGATTACGACAGGATTGACTCCCGCCAACATTTCTCTCCCAAATTCTTCATCCGTCCTCCATGCAGTTTTATCCTCTACACCAACAATATTTAGATTACCAAAAGGCGAGGCGTGAGAAATAATACTTTGGAAAATGCTTTTGATTGTTACCTTGAATAACCTGGGGAGTTGGGTACTTAAATAGGCCTTCACCATCGCTTCGAAGGAGTTCTTTTAGTATCTCCAGAGGAATATTATCAGTAATGGCTTTCAACAAAGGGCCTTGAGGCAACTTGATTCCTCCTTCGTAGAGTTTAAGTACATCCTCAAAACTATCAAACTCATTAGGCGTGCTATCGAACAAAGCCTTAAACTCAGGGAGAAGCAACTGCACAATGGATTTCAAAGCAAATGTCAAGAAGTCTGACAACTTTATATGACCAAATCGCTCGTCCCTTGGCACATATATATCTAAGCTCATAAGCAATGGAATCCTGCTCTCAGAATTAGGATCTGCAGAGAGTAAATAGCAAATGTCAAGTAAAAGTTGAGACTATTATACTTGTTGAATTACACAAATGAAATGTTCTTTGTGAAAGTGTTAAACCTGTTTTGGTTGGTTCGCGGCCTGTCCTGCCTCTACGAGGATAGGGATACTCAGAAGTTCCTCCTAAGACAGGCCTGGAAAGCTCTTTGCCTTTGTCTGGATCACCCAAGTCATTGTAGTAAGCATAGTCATAAACTCTATCCCATTCCTCAAGCTTTCCAGTTCCATCTCCTCTTAAAGTTACTAATTCATTTTCTCTGCATTTTCGCAACGGTTCTGGTGTTTCACTTGGGAGATAGGCCTGAATCAACCATTACAACAATGCACTTAAAAGGTGTTGTGACATGTTACATTGTTAATGAATGAATTAGTTGTACCTGATTCACGAAGAAGATGCGATCTGACTTGTATTTATTAGCAGGATAAACCCAAGAATTGCAGACAAAATGAACTTTGCCATGATTAGGAACATCTTCAAGGGTGAGTGACTTGAGGAAGAACTCACTAAAATGCAAGTTCTTGATGATGAATGCTCCTGGAACTCCAAATTCCTCATCATCCCAATCAAATGTGACTCTAAATGCTGATTCACCTGCTGCTATTGGTGTCTTGTTTGTAAGCCAATTCTCCAAGTATGCTGCTTTGCTGCGTTTCCCTTGTAAACCATTTGCTGCAAATAAATCCAATTCACAAACAGATTACTTCTACTTTTAGCAAGGGATTGTTACACAAATAGACGGTCAAATTCACTGTTTACTTTTTCTAGTCGGTATACATTGATTATACACGGTTATATACATATTATACATGCATTATATAATGAAGTAGTAATAATTAACTTAGAATCTAAGTTAGGCTTAAGAAATGATATTAATCGAAGTCTCGACGAGAAAATGGGAAGGATAGAACTAGAGGTATCAAATGGGCGGGTTGAGCTGATTTTGGGCGGGTCAAAATGCGCTGAGTCATAATGACCCGCCCAATAAAAGAGGTTGAGATGGGCTGGGTCAAGTTTGGCTAAAATTTGGGTTATAGCCCAATCCGTCCAACTCTTACCAAACTTTAATTAATGTGTGTTATTTTTTTTATAATTGTTTGATTATCAAATAAGACTTTTTTCCCCTTTTGTTATGGTCATATATAACATATCAAACAAATAAATATTTTAGCAAAGTTACTCATGGATAAATTTGGGCTAAAAATCAATCCAATTTTGAAGGGTTGAAATGGATAGCGTCAAGATGGATCAATAAATAGGCGGGTCAATGACCAATCTAAGCTTGAACGGATTAGCCGGGTCAAATATGTTTTGGCTCAAATTGCTACCCCTAGTCATAGAACATATACAAACCAAGAATAAAATATAATACCTCATCCGAGGATCCCTACGGTCTACGGACTGAAATGCTGAACAAATAAATAATAGTCCTAACTAGAATAATTTAATACTTTACAACTCTAGTCTGAGATTTGGTAGACTGCTTTTTTCCATATCTTAAAAAAATAATAACCTAAAAATTCTGAATAAAAGAGACAATTACAGATAACTTTACTCTTTAAATGGTTCATATTTGGTCGTTTCGTGGAACTCTAAATTGGTAATTCTAGCCATACAGATCAGTAAAATTTACTTCCAGAAAATTAATGCATATACCTAATTATTTATACTGACATGAGATTCAAATATATATATATACATACACACATACAAATCCAACAAATTTTAAAGAACGTGTATATCTTTAACATTAGTGTCCATTTCAAACTCACTGACGACGGCAGTGGAGTCAGGATTTGAAGTTTAAGAGTTGGTATTTTTGTTTTTAAGTTACTGGATTTAAATTACTACTTAATATTTGTTATATTTAATGAATTTTCTAAGACAAATACAAAGCTACTGATTCAGTCAGACCTGTAATATGTACTCGAGCATCGCCCCTGACTGACGGTATAGAGAGAGAGAATGTTCGAGGTGTATGATCAGTAATTTACCAGTGATAATTTTTTTCTTGAAGATATGTTCATTAGACCTTATGGTTGAGTTAAGGCCACGTTAATTCTAGTTGACAACACTTTACCAGATGCTTTTGGTGGGGGTCTTCATCACCCTAAATTAAATAAGTTGCTTCTATTTCTGGTTGAGAAATTATGTTCCTCAATTAATAGGGTTTCTGTACACATGTATATATGTTTGGATTCTCCACTAAGTTTTGGTTTAGTGTGTAAAAGATTTTCAAATGAAAAAAAGAAGAAGTTGAAATGGCTTCTTTAAATTGAAAAATCAGAAGGGAAAAAAGTTATTTGGTTCGATTTAAAAGATTGAATTGATAACTTAGTCTTTTAGGTTGATTTTAAATATTAGTTAATTTATTTTATAGAAACGGTCTATGATATTTAATAATTGCACAAAATACTTTTCGTGATCAAAGAAAAAGTTATTTGGTTCGATTTAAAAGATTGAATTGATGACTTAGTCTTTTAGGTTGATTTTAAACATTAGTTAATTTATTTTATAGAAACGGTCTATGATATTTAATAATTGCACAAAATACTTTTCAGTGATCAAAGAAAAAGTTATTTGGTTCGATTTAAAAGATTGAATTGATGACTTAGTCTTTTAGGTTGATTTTAAACATTAGTTAATTTATTTTATAGAAACGGTCTATGATATTTAATAATTGCACAAAATACTTTTCAGTGATCAAAGAAAAAGTTATTTGGTTCGATTTAAAAGATTGAATTGATGACTTAGTCTTTTAGGTTGATTTTAAACATTAGTTAATTTATTTTATAGAAACGGTCTATGATATTTAATAATTGCACAAAATACTTTCGTGATCAAAGAAAAAGTTAAACAGCAAAAATATATTGTACACTTCAGATCTTTCAACCATGATAATTTTTTCAAAAACTAAAAAGATATGTTGATGTAAAAGTAACAACACGGTAACTTTTAACCCAACATGAGGGGCAGAGGTAATATTCGATAAGGGATTGGAAGAATTCACTAATTTTTGCTTGGATTTTATATTTGTATTAAAAATTTAATAAATATATATAATATTCAATTGCAAACCCGATAATTAAGATATGTCATCATTCAATGACAAAATCCAAGACCCATAAATATAACAACCCAGAATTTAGACAGAGTCCCACATCGACAAAATACAAGAGGAATGTTGGGTATATAAGTTAACAAGTCTTAGACCCTAGTGACGCGTTTTAAACCCGTGAGGGCCTAGACCCAGAGCGGACTGGTATCAGAGCTGCTCTTGTATCAGTCTTAAAGCACAAGAGGAATGCTGGTTATATAACTTAACAAGTCTTAGACCCTAGTGACGTGTCCTCCTCCCAAATGGAAAAAGGGACTCTTGAAAACTTAATTAGTTCAACTACTTTCATTATGTATAGCCAAAAACTTAAACAACATAAATTCAGCACGTACCAAATTCAACAGGCAAACCTTTCTCGAACTTTTTTTTTTAGTAGTAGTAGTAATTTATACTTTTTTCACCCTAATTTTACTCTAAGTAAACTTTCATTGTAGACTATCATATGTATGCATAGACAGACACGCACCACAATTAACAACGAAAGTGATCATATTCTACGTTAACTTGTCACTGTTTTTTCCCCTGTAAGGACTGTACGTAATATTCACAAACGAAAGGCACGCACTAAGTTAGTGCTGGACATAAGACATTACGCAAAATAGAGATCCTGTACAAAATATATTAATAACTTGTAGTAAATTTTCAAGATTTTAGAGAAAACATATGCCATCAAAGTATAATATAAGTGTTCCAAATAAAATAAATAAACTCCAAATTCAAACCAACGTCCTTTGGTACCAATAATAAATTGTGTCTTCAAGTAATCACCCTAGAAGACTAGCTAGAAGATGGGACTTGGTAGCACAATATGCGTATATGACTAGAAAAAAATAAACAATGAATATGAAAAAATTCCCATACTTATGAAATTAAAATCGACCATTAGGTCTAGTTAAACCGTCGGTTTTTGAATTACAAAAATAGCTCAATAAAGTAATCCATAATATCATTGTACTTTCCGTTTGGCATACATTTAATGGAGTACTTTATTGATAGTCCCAAAAGTACGTAGGGACTGCTCCAAAATTTAATACACATTGAAAAATACTTTATGATCACACGAGAACCAAATCAAAATTAGATTTGTCCCAAATCTTAGGTAAGTTACGTGTCGTGAATTTTTTGAGTACAACAGGCTCTTGTGGTCCGGGATCCTTCCCCGAACCCACACATTACGAGAGCTTAATGCATCGAGCTGCCCTTTAAAATAATATCTGAGGTATGGTGTGATCACAAGTATAAGTGACCTTAGAGGCTGCTGAATTTGTGATTTTTTTCTCTTTAAAATATCCAATATTTGAAGTGTTGCATTAGTTTTGATTCGCTCTAATTAAACTCATTAATGGAGTTAATCCTTCTTGTGAACGAATGAAAATCTTTGATTAATATGGGACGATACAATCATCCCTGCAATATTATTCATGGCATTTTATTTGACTAGAACTTTGGAATAAAATGAAGTACATACTTACCAGGATCAACATGAACAGAACTGATCAACTCGAGAGAGACCCTCCGGCCAAGGAACTCAAGAACTCCATCAAGAACTGAGGCATTAATATCAGTAAAATCCAAAACATTTTTCTTCATCAAAACCACTGTTCCTTTTACCTTTTTTCCATCATCTTTCCCTGTGATTGCATCCACAATCTTCTCCAGAAACATGATTGCTTAACTGTTTTTGATAACTTTCTCAAATAAAAGAAAAATGAACTTAATTAGATGAGTTTGTGTTGTAAAGTTTCTAACTGGGACGTCTCATATTTATAGCAATAACTGGTAGTTGAGAAAAAAAAAGAAGAAGACAAAAGCCATATCTATATTCCAACTTTCCTGTCTAGTTGTCCGTCCCTATTGGTCCTTATTATCCATCTAAAAAAAGATTTTTTATAGCACGTGTTGGGTAGCAACGTACTACAAAAAAGTTCGCCAAATTCTTCATTCTTCTTCTTCTTCTACCATTTCGTTTTGCCTTCGCACTCAGATTATATGACAAAAATTTATCGTATCGGATGTTTACGTTAAACAATTTATAGGTGCATAATATATATTTATGTATAAATTACTTACTTAATCATAGTTAATTAACATGCATTCTCATTTTATTAATTCACTTAACCATAATAATGTAACATGATTTGGTACAAATTAAATACTCATGAGGATAAAATTTTACTGTAATTAATGTCTACACACGTTTGTTTACGTGGATATTTAGGGCCCGAGTGAATTTTTATTTTACCTTTTTAAAATGCACACGCCAATCTTCGTTGGAGTGGTTATAAGAATACTTATTCATTCTCTGTTATTCATATTTATCTCATTTCTATACTAAAATAACTTGTTTAATAGTTGGAACATTCGTAAAACATAAACAAGCTTTTCCTCAAAAATATTTTTCCCAAAATCGTCCAAACTCCCTAGTTTTGCTATGTTTATATTGTGCCGCGAAATTCCATCTTTGCCGAGGTAATTTGATGCGTTTGCATCTCATTTCAAAACGATTAGAATTGTTCTCATTCAAAAAATGTATGTAGATCGATAATTAAAATTAATCATTATTGAACATTTATCCATTGCTCTTCTTCATTTGTATTACGTAAACACCGTGTGGTAACTAAATTTTTACCGATGAGAAAGTATGACCAATCCAATTTACTATTTATGACTTATGAGGTAAATCCCTCATTCTTAGAAAACACTTTGGATATAAACGTATAGTTGTTCTCACTACTAAAATTCACCTGTAAGTGATTGGTAGGTAAATAAATATACCAGACAGAATCCGTCGGTAACTTTATACTAGTAATCTCAATCAGATGATTACCTCAATAGTTATAGTTTATGTAATATGTATTTTAACCCTATAAGACTCGTGTGTTTACTTTTTTGACGTTGAGTTTGTCTATCATCAAAATTTAATTACCCACACATATCGTTTAGATTAAGTGTACGACGTTATTATGTTTAATAATAATTGTTTAAATAATGCTTTAGGTAATAGTCATATATGTTCGACTCTGACTTGGAAAAGTCATTTGCCATCGTCTTCTGAACTTTCAAACTAAGAATAGCTAGCCCTTTCCAATTATACTTTTTCCTCTTTTTTTTTTTTATAGGATATGAGTAAGGAATCTGATCATAGCCAATTAAATTCATTTCAAATTTATTTTCTCTTGTTGTCTATGTGGTCAATTCTTCCCCACAAGCAAAGAAGTGGATTGATTTGTATCCTAATATTTTAATTTTTCTGTACAATTCCTCTATGGAATTTTTTTGCCTTTCTTGTCAAATTCCTTTCTCTTCTCTTTTTTATTATTCAAATGCATCACTACTATTTTATTTTATATATACAATTTATGGTACATAAGTGAACACATCTTGAGTTGAAAACTGAAAAGAAGTTTCCATTATTATTCGTATATAGAGGTTCCTTGTTGAGGTATGGATTAAAAAAAACGTGTTGGCAATATGGAATTTAAGTCAAACTCTTTTTGGCACGTAATTAATATTTCACACGGTAATTAATTTTATGACTAGACATATATAGTGACTTTATCCAAATGACTAAGTTATCATCATAGTCATAGTTTGAACTTTCAAATAATGTTTAAATGTTACAATTACTAACTTTGCTAGACTTGGATTGAATATCTTCTTTTTTTTAACGTCAGGTTTCCTTTATCTCTTGGCTTGTTCTTCTTTTGAAAATTGCACATTGGCCTTCTTCCCATATTTACCTGCTCTATATTTAACTTTTATTTCTTGTGCCGAAAGAAAAGATTATTACCTTAATTAAGGAGCTGATAATGACTTTCATAAAATCACCAAGCCAAATAAAGGTATGAATAATGGAGCACAACATATGAAAATACTCACCATCAGCTAGTGTTTACACGAAATTAAATAATTGACAATTAGTGATATATATGAAGGATATATTATTTTGAAAGATTTAGTTTTGTTGCCATAATATAACATTAGTGAGCTATGTGTATCTATCCTTATCTACCTTTTGCTTATTTAGTTTTATAGGAGTATTATTTTAAGGGCCCATAATTCATAAGAAGAAAAATGCAGGAGTCCTTGTCAAAGTTGTCCAGTAAATTATATAATATATAAAACTCAGTTGAGGTCAATGATCGATGGATCTCCATATAAGTAGTTGAGCATTAAATTTTGATTGAATAATGAACAATTTTCATCACAAGATGCGTGTCGTGCTATTGAAATGAATATAGAGCCTATTGCTATTTGCTAGTGACATTTTCAAGAATAACAATCTTAACAATGGTTCACTCCATTCGAGTTTCACTACCCAACGTAACTATGGGTTAACTTTTGATTAAATAGGTCCGAATTGTGAGTTACTCTCCTACGGAAAATTTTACTATAGCTAGAAACAATTCTATTTTGTAGAAATACATGTACTCTCAATTATGAGAATAATTTACAGATTTGTACTATATGGGTCTAAATCTGACCACATGAAAATGATATAAAAAAGAATGGCAAGAGGGCGATTAAGTCGTGGTTGTATTCATAAGACACCATAACGACGAGCATCTCGGCCACGGCCGAGGTCGAACCATCAGAAAGTCTCCACGGCGAAGCACACGCTATGGCGCTTTGGGGGTCGACCTAAAGCACAAACAGCAGATTAAAGTACCCTGGATAAGGACCATTGGGTAAGGGGGACCTAGTATATCTACATGATAAGAGAAGGTTAAAGGGTTTTTTTTTAACTTCTTGAGTGCTCTCTAAGGAGACTCTGCCGGAGACTCAAGAGAAAGTTCTAAGCCTTGTCGCAGATCTTTGTAATCATTATCATGGAATCAATAAAGATACATTTCATAACCGTTAATGGTGCATATTCTTGTTCTTCTTTATCATACGCTATGGAGTAATAGTGTTGAGAATGTAAGCTCATTATTTACATTTGACATCTTTTAAAATCCTAATGAGTCCTCAAGCCTAACCATATCCGATTTTTCTCACTCAATATTCTTCGATCTAGAGTTAATTATCCTTGGCTAGGATTTACCCTCCATTTTCTCATTGATTCGTATTAAGAAAAGGTTAACACTTTTTTGGGTAAAACAATTTGACGTCGTCTGTGGGAAATTTTCTAGCCAAAGCCTTAGTTCCCTCTAGATCCAAATGTGGCCTCATATCTATCCACCGTCCGGTGAAGCTCCGTCCGGTGAAGCTCCACCCACTCATCACGAACGTCGACTTACGAAACCGGTCGGCGAAGCCCCGAAACCAACCAAGGATATATCCTTACGCGAAGCCGGAGTTACACCTGGCTTATACACGACAGCTACGTTGCGCCAAAACAACAACTCTAGTGAACTGCGAGCGTAAGCCAACGTAGTGGGACTGTGACTATTGCACATCAAGCGCGCCCGTAATCTTACTTCCAGGTTAGCACCCAACACCCACATCCAGCACTTACCGCCTTCACCTCTTACTTTGTAGGACGATGCTTGTGTAATTTACTGTTAAGCTCCTCGTCTGTGTGTTTGTGGTATGACTTATGTTCCTACTATCTCTGTGCGCCCGGGATTGAAACAAACTAGGACTCGAACTCAAGGTCCTCACGGGTAGAGTGGATCATCCACCTACGAGATGCTCAAAGCTCAAACAATGATGAAGCTGGGTGTGGAGCCAACGTCAGATCTAAGGAGTGCAACCGGCGAGGGAAACGTGATCAATCCACCCCATTCATCAGCTAACCAGCCGATCAAGGTAACGAATGATCCCTTGTACCTCTAACACGCTATTGAGAACAGGGACATTCTCCCGAGTATGCAAGCGAAGGCTAGTCGACATACCAGCTCTGAATTCCTCCATACAACAATCGGCGAATCGGGAAAACCCCCACACCGTACCATACGGTAGATAACAGACAAACGGCTCAAAACGAACCGACATCATTAAGAAACAATCTCCATAAACAAGGGACTGTGCGGCAAGCTCAAAGATCCTCAATTTGACTCGGTCCTAGGCACCCCAACACAAGCAGAACGTGAGTACCAGGAGCTCGCCCATATGCTCGCCATGGCGATACAACGCCGACTCACCCGACTATATATATGAAAATCACACCCGAACTTCCAAGCAGCAAGTTCATCGCCCGTCCTGTCAACGCTCTCTCCAGGACGATCAATGAAGGGACTATATAGACTAGGACTCACCCTGATGCGGGCATAAACTGCAACAATGCATGAAATTCTCCAATGAAAGCGAAGCAGCACCACTTCGCCGAAGTAAAATTCAACCTCATTGGAATCGCCAAAGTAAAATTCGACCTCGCTGGAATCAAATAAATTCGACCTCGCTCGAATAAAGTAAATTCGACCTCGCTCGAATCGCCAAAGTAAATTTGACCTCGCTCGAATCATCGAAGTAAAATTCGACCTCGCTCGAATCAAGTAAAATTCGACCTCACTCGAATCAAGTAAAATTTGACCTCCCTCGAATCACTAAAGTAAAATTCGACCTCGCTCGAATCACTAAAGTAAAATTCGACCTCGCTCGAATCAAGTAAATTCGACCTCACTCGAATCGCCAAAGTAAAATTCGACCTCGCTCGAATCAAGTAAATTCAATCTCTCTCGAATCGCCAAAGTAAATTCGACGTCGCTAAAATCACCAAAGTAAAATTCGACCTCGCTCGAACCAAGTAAATTCGACCTCGCTCGAATCAACTAAAAGATCGACCTCGCTCGAATAAAGTAAATTCGACTTCGCTCGAATCAACTAAAAAATCAGACCTCACTCGAATAAAGCAAGGTTCGATCCCACCACATTCTCAATTTAGAGATAGGGACTCCTCACGAGAGAGTCTGAAGACCTTTTTCAAAAAGGGAAAAGAAGAAAAAAGAAGAGAGCCAGAGACATACAGCCTAAGACAAACTGAATCTTATTTGAAAATTGCATACATGCAGCGTTTTACAAGAGGCCGAAATAGCCCCCCCAAAAAAAAGAAAAACAACGAGCAACACCAAATAAAAGAACAAAAAAAACCAAGTACCAAAAGACTACAAAACTTTCACTCTGCCGCATCTCCGCCATCGTCCCCGCCAACACTATCACTATTAGTGAAGAGCCCATTTTCAATCTTAGCACCCCCATCGGCTTCCGGTGCACGGGATCGTAGCTGCAGGAAAAACGAGCCTCGCGCTGCAAATATAATCCGGTCTAAGAGTTCGGAGTTGAATCCCACAGAGAACTAAGGTTTCGCTATAATTGTTCAGTATCGCTAAGAAGACAAGCTCGAATAAATTTCTAAGTTATAAAGATTAAGATTCTTATATCTAACTAATTAACTAAGAAACTAAAGCAGTAAATTAACAACTAAAGATACTAAGGGTTGGAGATTAAATTTAGGAGGTCTAGAGTTATGATTTCCCCAATTGTCAGAATCCTTCCCGCTATGTTCCCTGCAATTTTCCTATGTATTCTCTACTGATCATGAGCACTTTAGGTGCCGTAATTCTCTCTCGAGAAATTACAACAATTTACTAGGAATATTCTCTCGAACTACGCTAGTTGGATTTATCTAACCGCTCACTATGACCACGTCAAGGCTTTGTTATTTCTAAACTTACCTTTAAACCCATTGTATTGATTTCTCACATACGTTAGGAGTGACGTTATTCAACAACCACCTAAATATGTATCCTTTCTCAAGAAACACATAATAAATAGGCACAGTCAATCGATGACCGTTCAATCAACTGAAATAAGCACGTAGTTGAACAAATAGACAAATTCAAAGGTTAAATTATATTAAAACATAATAAGAATTCATACTCCAAGAGGTTCCATCAAAACTCTAGATAATAAATTAGCTATTCATAATAGTATGTAAAACTACAATACATAAAGTCATAACAAATAATGGAAATAGGAAGAAGGAAGTGAAAAACTCGTAGAAAAATTCTCCGCCTTGCTCCTAGTGTGTTCTTGCCTCCTTAGGTCGAACTTGTGTCAGAAGTCCCAAAAATAACGTCTTTCTATGTA
This sequence comes from Nicotiana undulata, assembly GCA_005239495.1. Taxonomy (NCBI): domain Eukaryota; kingdom Viridiplantae; phylum Streptophyta; class Magnoliopsida; order Solanales; family Solanaceae; genus Nicotiana; species Nicotiana undulata. Next base: position 29,214 of record ML256274.1, on the reverse strand, counting down.
TATATACCAAGTAGGGTCGGGCCCAAATAAATATACCTTCTCCTACGCGAAAAGGGACAGTTTTCCCAGGCAGACCGTCCGCGGCCGCGGATTCAATCGCGGATTTGGCCGCGGATTTTACCCAGTGTGCCTCACATCCGCGGCCAGTGCGTGGCCGCACACTTGTCGCCCATCTGTCACCTTGTTTTGTTTAGAATTTGGAAAAATATAAAACATGAAAGTTGTATCCATTTGAATTAGCTTTCCAACCATATATTGTGGAGCCCAAATGGACTTCTGATAGAAAACTTATATGACTTTTACTAGAAAGTGCGCAATATGCCTACTCGATTCTTCGTTCGTTCTTAACTATCATCCGTTGATCCCCGAACACGATCCTGAATTAATTCCTTGGGATTTTACTCAGACTTCAAAGCTCCAAATCACTTGAATTCATTCTATAACATCTACATAGCTCGGAATCACTCCTACTAAGCATAAAACACACAATTAGTGCAAAACACTAGCGATTAAAGCTCAAACTCAATTGAAACGCAGTAAATTAGAACGTAATAAGCGACTAAAATACGTAATTATATCATATCATCAACATCCCACACTTTAACCATTTCTCGTTCTCGAGTCAATCTCTAAAGTAAAATTCGACCTCGCTCGAATCAAGCAAATTCGACCTCTCTCGAGTAAAGTAAATTCGACCTCCCTCGAATAAAGTAAATTCGACCTTGCTCGAATCGCCAAAGTAAATTCGACCTTGCTCGAATCGCCGAAGTAAAATTCGACCTCGCCCTAATCAAGTAATATTCGACCTCGCTCGAATAAAGTAAAATTCGACCTCACTCGAATAAAATAAATTCGACCTCGCTCGAATTGGAAAAGTAAAATTCGATCTCGCTCGAATAAAGTAAATTCGACCTCGCTCGAATCGCCAAAGTAAAATTTGACCTCGCTTGAATCAAGTAAAATTCGACCTCGCTCGAATAAAGTAAAATTTGACGTCGCTCTAATCAAGTAAAATTCGACCTTGCTCAAATCAAGTAATTCGACCTCTCTCGAATTGCAGAAGTAAAATTTGACATCGCTCGAATCAAGTAAATTCGATCTCGCTCGAATAAAGTAAATTCAACCTCGCTCGAATCGCCAATGTAAAATTCAACCTCGCTCGAATCAAGTAAATTTGACCTCGCTCGAATCAACTAAAAATTCGACCACGCTCGAATAAAGTAAATTCGACTTCGCTCGAATCAACTAAAAATTCAACCTCGCTCGAATAAAGTAAATTCGACTTCGCTCGAATCAACTAAAAAATCAGACCTCGCTCGAATAAAGCAAGGTTCGATCCCACCAAATTCCCAATTTAAAGACAGGGACTCATCACGAGAGAGTTCGAAGAACTTTTTCAAAAAGGGAAAATAAGAAAAAAGAAGAGAGACAGAGACATACATCCAAAGACAAACTGAATCTTATTCAAAACTTACATACATGCAGCGTTTTACAGGAGGCCAAAACAGTCCCCTAAAAAGAAAAAAATAACAACAACGACCAACACCAAAGAAAAGAACAAAAAAAACAAGTACCAAAAAACTACAAAACTTCACTCTGCCACATCTCCGCCATCGTCCCCGTCGGCACTATCACCATTAGAGGAGAGCCCATTTTCAATCTCAGCACCCCCATCGGCCTTTGGTGTCACGGGATCGTAGCCGCAGGGAAGACGAGCCTCGTGCGCCTTCACACAACATCCTCAAAAGCAGCCTCAGGGACATTCCCCGCTGTCCAAAAATCCTTATATATATCTCGTTGGGCCTCAGCATGGACCCACATCTCATACAGGAGGCGGGGGACAACAACATGGGCGGATTCTTATGAGGCCTGAGCCAGCAACTGCGCCTTCTCGGCTTCGAGAGCCACTACTTGGTCACCCAGATTCGAGGCATCCCGCTCAAGTACGATGATCCGATATTCGAACCTTGCCTCCCTCATCGTCGCCGTCTCCATATAAGCTTCTCTCTCAGACCTGAGTACGCGAATAGTGTCTTCCAGTTGTCGCGCACCCTTTTTCTCTCCTTTCGGATCAGTCAAGGTGTTTGACATTATTGGGACAACTCATTTCCTTTTGGTATAAAGGATGTGAATGATTCGAAGAGCTGCCACCTAACGAATTAAGGTGCGTTAGGGCACCTATTAAGGGTCACTAATTGTATAAATAGAGATTGGGTAAAGGCTTGAAATTACTCCAAGGGGAAGGTGTTAGCCACCTCTCAGAGTCCACAACTGTGGTTCCCGGACAAACGAACTTTGTGAATTAAACAAGTAGTAAATAGGTAGTCAAAGTATACACATGTAAACAAATAGTGGTTTGAAAAGATTCACATTCTAGGAACGCATATGTGATAAAGTTTGAAAAGATTAACAGTGTAAGCACATATATGTAAAAGATAGGGGAGTCCTAAGTTGTTTATCCTATAGGATCACATCAATGTAATGCCCGGTAATCATTCCTCAATGAGGGGCTACACGTGGCATTAGCGCACTGGTCATCATATCCTTTCTGCCATTTATCCCACCCCTTAGCGGTTATTAAGCGGGTTTTATTTAACGTATTCTAAGCGTGTTGTTACCCGTCCCTTCCTTATGGTCGTGGAGGAATTTAGGACCTCTAGATATAAGCAGTTCTAGAAAAACCCCTAAGGTTTTAAAGGATAAAATTCTAGGCGACATGCAAGAACAAATAGGACTAGCAAATAAGTGCAAGAAGGCAGTTATGAGGCTCAAATTTACCTCTACATGTAATGCACATAAGCAGTACGTCTCAAACACAAACAAAAAGCAGTTTTATTAGAAAGGATCCTAAGCAGGATATCTAAGTGAATATCAATGCACAGAAATATGCAACTTTGTTTTGTAGGCTCAACAGCAATACCCTAATAAGTTTGCCTACTGATTTTTAAACCTGTGAATCTTTAAGCAGTAAACACAATTAAAAGAGTTTTCCAGTTTTATAGGGATTGATTTCTTAAGGCTTTCCTAGGCGTGGGACTGTGCGTAATCAGGATTATTAAAACAGTTCAGAAGTTGTTTTACCTAAAACCATGTTGTTCTAGGTGATCTGAGAATGCAGAGATTGTTACCAGTTTTATCAAAAGCAGACATGATAATTATACGTGAGACTGTTTTATACCTTTTCATGAGACAGTAGTTTAAACTAGGCGTGATTAAGCAAATACAAATGGAATCCTAGAGCATGGTGTCTAATATGCACATACAAATGCAGAATTGTTAACACATAAGTTCATAATGCACAGAATTCCTAAGACATGATTTCTAAATGCACAAAAGAATTACAGGATGATTGAAACATGATTTTTTCAATGTGCAAGGGTAACAACTTTTATATTAACGTTGTTTATTGTCCTAGGAGCAGGATTTCTAAGTGATAGGTGTAAACATAGATTAGTGACGTATGAGATGCTGAAGCAGTAAAGATAAGGTTCTAGGAACATGATGTCTAATGCATGCTTGGCATGATTTGGATGAATATATTAGTCCTAAGCATGGATTCTAATGCAGATAGAAATAATATAAAGCCTAAAACATGATTTCTACCTAATGACATTAACAGAACTATGTAGCTACCCCTCCCCCATTTCACTAGCCATCCCCAATATTTGTTTACAATAATTATTATAGACGAGCAGCTGAATAAATTACATAAATATGTTTAAAAAAACAAAGAAGTTAAACGATAGGGAGCTGAAGCAGGCCCAAATGTACCAAACTTTCCATAGCCTCAAATGCCAAAGTCATAGCCAGTCTCATGTCCGGGTGTGTCAGAGTTCCCTAAGGACCTCAAGGATCCCAGGCAATGCTCACACCTAGATTTCATAACAGGAACTGAGTAAGTGCAGTGTGGAAGGGCCAGTCTCAGTGTGTCACAGTTCAGAGGGATCTCATAGGGATCCCAAGGTAGTCACACACTAGAGGGGCAGAACCTAAGGGCTTAAGAGTAAAGTGAGAGTGCTTGACATAGTTTTGAAAATGTGTTGATATGAAAATAGTACTGAATAGGACTCATTTAAGTAACGAAGTCTTATAAAAATAGGAGTTGTTTGGTAGTAAAATAGTTTGAACCAGGATAGTAGAAACACTTAAGGAACAGACAACAAACAACTCAGAACAAACAGGTTTCTCATCACATGATCCATACAAGGAGAATTGGGATTTGGGGACATATACTACGCATAGTGAACATATAACAAACAGAACTATAGAGATCTTGGAATCAGGAATAACTAACAATACAGGCATGAATTTTAGAATAGCTAATCAAAACATAGTTGTACTAGGCCAGGTTAAACATAGAATCAAACAAACTTAGGGTAACAAATTGGTTTGCGAAAAAACTGGTTCATACCAGAAACTAGGTAAATCAAACAGTTAACCATTCAAACATACATAGATAGAACAGAGTCAATCTGATACCTACTACAAAGGAATGGACTGATTAATAACATGTTGACCATAAGTGTAATTAGGGCATAACTAATAGGCTAAGTGAAGCAGCGATGTAAACAAGTTAACTACATATTGAGAAGCCAAACAATAGACTAGTAAATTAGTAAACTGAAACAGTAAGTAAACACATAGGGTTTGGAACTTGGATTTAAATCAGGAAATACCAGTTAAGCGGAGTAGATACTAAGTGTAGAGCAGTAGTGTGCAATAACTAGTCTTGGTTGCAGCCGACTAGTTCATTAATAATAGTAAGTAAAAAGAGAGAGAAAAAAAGCTTTTAAGTGTGAGGGAGTTGTGAACTAATGTCTCCCTGTGTTAATGAGAAGAAGACTGTGTATATATAGCAGTTTAGTAGCTAGGTAAATAAGGCAAGAATCAATTGTTCAGCAATTATAGAACTCAGAATCAGTTAAGAATAAAAATCAGTCCAAGTCTTCCCCTTAATTAAGGGAGTGACTTACCAACGGTAAAAGACAAAAAACAAGCTAAGGAAAGAAATTGCATAGCTGGAGTATAGATTAGTATAACAATTAAGGAAAGAATTCAAACATTATAGGTATACAACAAGTAATTAGGGATAGGTTCATACGGTTCTAACTAAGGAAATAACAGTGCGAATCAATAATAACGCAGTCAGTCTCATAATAAGGTAAGAAAATGATTTAAAAGTTGTAAAAACAGGAAAAGTAGTCAGAAATCAGTAAAGAGTATCAACACAGAAAATCAGGGATTCATAGAATCGAAAAATAGCACTAATATTAAGGGAAACATTATAGACTTTCCATGAAGAAAAAGTGAACAGAGTATAACCAGAAGGGACAAATCAGAAGCCCTAATAATGTCTTATTAGGCCAAAAATCATAAATTATTCTAATTAATCAAAGCATATTCATGAGAATCAAACATACAAACAAGTTAAATGAACAAACAGTAAAAGACGAACTCAGAATCCCAGACTAATGTTAGAAATTAGGGATTTCGACATAACAAATTAGGTTAAGAGAGAGCTTGATAAAGAATCGTTTAGACATGACAAGAATCATAGAATAACACTTAAAATCAGAGAAAATCATTTTGGAGAAAAGGTTTTAGAAACCCTAGTTATGAAGATGAAGAGACGTTTCAAAAAATAAGAAGGGTTTTCATAGAAAACAAGTAAAAATAGTTCAGAAAACCTCAGATTTGTTACATATTTAAGAGGTACAGGAGAAGAGATTACGGTTTTCTAGAAAATAACCTATAAATTGAGAGACCGGCTTAGAAACTCATAGGTTTAGCTAGAAGATAGGAAGATCTTACTCAATCGAGCCATGGTGGCCTGAGAACAGACCACGGGGTGTGAGTGAATAGCCACTGGTCCCTTGAGGACCTTGAGACAGGAAGAATCCGGTCATGGGGGAGCCGTTGAGGCTGGGAGTGGTGGTGAGCCAGCATTGTTAACGGAGAGCGAGCAACGGCGGGTGGAGGCCATGGTTAGGGCAGAGGGATCTTGAGAGAGAATGAGAGAGGTGACGGCGGTGAGGATGAGAGAAATGAGGGGTTTGGGGGTATATGTGTTAGGTTAATTAAGGTAAGATTAAATCCGGGTCATTGATCAAAATTGATCAACGGCCAAGATCTAACCAGCATTGGGTCGGATTGGATTTAGGGATTGGGCTGGGTATTTGGGTTGGTCTAATTAAGGGTTTGGGATGGTTTAGTAAGGGGTTGGTTGATTAATTTAGGCTAAAATTGAAATAGAAATGGGGTATTTGTTGAATACCAAGATACTTCAATTAAATAATTTTATAAAATAATTAATAATTATAAAAATGAATTATATGCATGGAAATAATTTAAAAATGATTATTTGATATTCAAAAACATAAAGGACTAATTTTTGGTAGAAAATAGTACAAAATTATATGCATGGGCTGTAATTGCAAACTTATTGCAATTGTAGCCAAAATGTGCCAATTTGCCTATTTATGGAATAATTTTGGTCTTAATAGGACCATAAATAATAAATTAAATCAATAAATATTTTTGAAATCATTTGAAGCAATTTTTAATTATTTATTAGAAATAAAAATACTAGACAAATTAATAAAAATGTAGAAAGATTATGGAAAAATACCAATTGCTATTAATGCATGATTTTGAAGGTATATATGCAACTTTAAAATATTTTGGGAAAAATTGGGGATCAACACTAGTGCAGCCACCCTCGCCACAGCCGCCACCCGGGGCCCTTAGACCCTCTCTAACTCGACTACCTTCCTCTCCTAGTCGGTCACCTTTTCTGTCCACTCTGCACTTAAACTAGCAACTCTAGTGGCATTATGCTCGAGCTCGGCTCACAAAGACGACACCTTTGTCTGAAGGTCCTCGCATTCCGCCGCAACCCCATTGCCCACCTCGAGCTCCCCGTCTTTAACCCTGATCAACCCCTTGAGCTTGCTACATCTGCGCATTGACCGCACCAGATCCTCGTCATTCTTCTTCAACTCCTTCATGAGGCATCCAGTATTACCGCCCGCCCTGAGTTGCACGTGCATCTCATGACACCTATCGTGATACTGGAGATACTTCGCGGCCATCTTCAAAAAGACATCGGCCAAAATCTCAGCTCGGCGAGCACTTTCAATCTCCAGCATGTAAATCTGAACAAAAGAAAACAACGAAACAAGGAGAGGAAGAATCAGCGAAAGCGAAAGATACAAAACGAAGAAAGTAACGAAAGGAAACTCACCCTCAAGGCCATCCCATCCACACCGCATGACAAACCAGAGTCACTAATCTCCCGAAGAGACCCACTTTTGGCGGCAGAGCAGAGTAGGTCGAATTGCGGCACCAAATCCACTGTATCCTCCAACAGGTTAAAGTCCGACGGGATCTCAAGCACACGGGAAGGGCCTCCCGCCCTCACATCGACTCTGGTAAAGCCTTCTTTGAACATCCTCATGTCCTTAGGATCAATGTATGAATCGGACTCATAGTCATCCACCACCACGCCCTTCAACCTCTCACCAGCCGAAGAGGAGACACGAGTTTGCCGAGACATTGATGGTCCACTCGGAGTAACTGTAGCGGCAACTAAACTCGACTCCGATACAACAACGGCCCATTCCACGCCCGAAATAGGAATCGCCTCCACTCCCAGGCTGGCATCGCCTCCAGCTTCAGATACCGCCGAAACAGGGTCAACCCTCGAAGGCGCTTCACCCAAGGACGTCCCCTCTAACGTTACCATATGCCTCTTCTATGGGACCTCATCGCCATCATTGTGAAAGTTCGTTCATCGAACGAACTGTGGCGGCTGGGGTGGCCGACGTAATCTGCGAAACTGCCAGATTCTCGATGCCCTCGCCGCAATCGCCACTAATACGGGTCTGGTCGCAGAAGCCGATTGGCAGAAAGCAAGGGTGGGAGCCTTCTCCCTTCTTGCTCCTCTCCGGCCTGTCAATGAGAAACCCGACACAGAAAAGACATAAGGCAAAGGAGACATAAGATGAAGAAAAGATGTAAGACAAGTCGACTTACCGGCTGAAGGTCTTCTCCCAAACCTCTCATGGAAGGGTGCCCATTCGCGGATCTCCACCATATGGGGGAGAATCGAGCTCACTCTCGGCTGCGATGACATACATATTCAATGAGGTAATTAGAGTAAAACAACCAACAGTCATTTTTTAAAACAAAAAAAAGGAAAAGGAAATGAAAAGGAAGAAAAACCTACGGGCAAAAGTTCCACATCTCAGGGAACCCAGCGGGGTTAGATACCACGTGCTCCGTGCGGACATAGAATAAGCTCTCCCAGAATCGGCGGTTGATCTTGTCGTCCATCCCGAACACCAGGCTTTTAGTACATCGGTGGTAAAGGTACAACATCGTGCCCCTATGAAAACTGGGGACGAAGAGGTGAAGCAGGTGTTGAAGAGAGACCCCTCGATCATCCCTCTCCGCATACTTGAGGAGCATTCGAAAAAGCTTATATATGTATGGAGAGAGTTGAGTCGGGAACACTTCATAAAAGTGGCAGAAGTTTGCCGCCAAAGAATGGAGAGGAAGTGTGTATCCAATGACGAATGGATACGCGTAGAACGACCAGTATCCAGGATGGTGTATGTGCACAATATCGGAACCCGCTAGAACGAGTTCAATATGCTCAAAAATTCTCCATTTGTCTCTAAATGCTGCAAGTGTTGTGGCATCCATCATAGAAATCACGGGTTCAGGCTCATCCTCAGCAGCACTTTTGAAATCAGTCCTTGACTTTCGTGTGCGAGGGATCACCTCATCCACCACCGGTAATCCTCCGTCCTTCTCCGCCAAAACCCTCTCCTCGAGGGAAGGAACGTCATTTTCCGGTACAGGGGCACCTACGATCCTATCGAGGTTGGAAGACGCACTGGCCATTTATTTCACTGGATGCTCAGATCGGAAGTGAGAAGTACAAGAGGGTAGCAGTCACAAGACTTGCTAACAAGAAGAACAATATGAGAAACGAGGGAAGAAGAAGAGAAACTCTTGAGATTTTCTTTTGAATAATCGGAAGCACAACTTTTGAATGAGAAGTTTCCCCCTATTTATAGGGATATAAATGCTCAGAACAGGAAAACCAAATGTCGCCATTTTTTTAAAATAACGGAAGAGGCACGAGAAATGATGCAACGCGTATAGGACGTGTGCCCTAATGACGTATGAATTAATGATACCTTAAACTGACGTAATGGTTCGATGCAGCTCTCGAAACGTCACATCGCTATCTCGCCATGAGCTACTCACACATCGCCCAAAAACATTCAGATTTCTCAAAGAGTTTTCGAATTAACTAGGTCCGCCCATCGTGCTCGCCCAAAAACGTTCAAATTTCTCAAAGAGTTTTTGAATTAACGAGGTACGCCCATCGTGCTCTCCCAAAGGCGAACCCAATAGGCGGAGGGACTAACTGTATGAGTCGAAATTTGACCACATGGGAATGATATCAAAAAGGAATGGAAAAAGGGCGATTAAGTCATGGTTGTATCCACAAGACACCATAACGACGAGCATCTCGGCCATGGACGAGATCGAACCATCAGAAAGACTCCACGGCGAAGCACACGCCATGGCGCTTTGGGGGGTTGACCTAAAGCACAAACAACAGATTAAAGAACCCTAGATAAGGACCGTTGGGTAAGGGGGAACACCTAATATATATACATGATAAGAGAAGGTTAAAGGTTTTTTTTTTCTACTTCTTGAGTGCTCTCTAAGGAGAGTCTGCTTGAGACTCAAGAGAAGGTTCTAAGCCTTGTCGCAGATCTTTGTAATCATTATCATGGAATCAATAAAAGATTTATTTCGTAGCCGTTAATGGTGCATCTTCTTGTTCTTTTTTATCATACACTATGGAGTAATAGTGTTGAGACTGTAAGCTCATTATTTACATTTGACATCTTTTACAATCCTAATGAGTCCTCAAGCCTAACCATATCCGATTTTTCTCACTCGGTATTCTTCGATCTACAGTTAATTATCCTTTGCTAGGATTTACCCTCCATTTTCTCATTGATTCGTTTTAATAAAAGGTTAACACTTTTTTGGGTAAAACATGTACGTTTATATTTGTGCAAGACGGAAGCGTTACATGTGTATATATATATATATATATATATATATATATATATATCCAAATAGTTTCCTTATAGCATTGAAATCAGTTCATGTAACGCCCCCGTCATGAAAGGAAAAAATATATGAGGGTTGAGAATTTTTTTTTACTCCAAATAGTTTCCTTATAGAGGTCTAAAAGCAACTTGGAGAGATTGAGATAGTATGGCTCACGGAGCAGTGGCGGAGCCACATTGAAGTAAGGGGTGTCAAGCGACACCCCTTCGTCGTAAAATTATATCATTTTGCTAGGTAATTTTTTTTATTTTATATATATTTATTATACATTAACTTTTTTTGACTTTTTGACATATCTAATTATTTATATTTTGACTTCCCTTAATGAAAATTTTAGATCCATCTCTGTCGCGGAGATTATTAGTTAATGTTATATTAAGGAGATGAAATATGCCAACGAGTGGAGAAAGAGCTCCTCTACTCTGATTTATAAAAACAAAGGCGATATTCGTAATTCTGTAAAGTATCATGGTATTAAACTAATTGATTATACGATAAAATTTTCTAAGTGTATATCGTGTCCTCTATGTAGTACATAAAAGATAAAGCCAGAGAATTTCTATAGACATCCAAATACAACGCATAAGGTGTTTTACCAAAAATATGATAAATAAATTTTTTATGTGTTATAAATAGAATTCTATTTATGGTAAATGTCAATATTCTAGAGAGATTCTAGGGTTTGTTACTTGGTGGCTAAGTCACTTTCCCCCTATAAATAGAGGGGGTTTATTCTATTGTAATTCATCCCAAATCAGTAAGAACTCTCTCTCTTTCTCTGCAATATTGTTCTTGTTCTTTATTGTTTCATAACACGTTATCAGCACGAGACTCTACCATCTCAAGAAACTCTTTGAGAAGATTAAGCAAATATGGATATCTCACAAAACAAACCTGTATCGATATTTAATTGTAAAAATATTTGTTTAATTGATTCATGTACGACACATACAATATTCAAAGAGAAGAAATATTTCTCTCATTTAAGTGTGTGTAAGGCAAATGTTACTACAATTTCCGGTAGTAGTAAATTAATTGAAGGCTCTGGAAAAGCTACTATAACTCTGCCTAAGGGAACAATACTTATCATAGAGAATACAATGTCCTCCTCCAAGTCCAAGAGGAACTTGTTGAGTTTTAAAGATATCCGTCGAAATGGATATCATATTGAGATAATAGATGAGAATAATCTTGAATATCTCATCATTACCAAGAATGTCTCATGCCAAAAGAGGGTTATTAAGAAGTTCCCATATTTATCTTGTGGCATGTATTGGACAAGAATTAGTGCAATTGAGTCACATTCTACCGTAAACCAAAAGGTTACTGATTCCAATACTTTTGTGCTTTGGCATGATCGATTGGGACACCCTGGACCAATTATGATGAGACGAATTATAGAAAACTCAAATGGGCATCCATTAAAGAATTTAAAGATTCTCTTAAATAGTGAATTTTCTTGCACTTCTTGTTATCAAGGCAAGTAAATTATAAGACCACCACCAAGAAAGGTCGGGATTGAGTATACAAGGGGACGCCTGTGGACCTATTCACCCACCTAGTGGTTCGTTTAGATATTTTATGGTCTTAATAGATCCATCCTCTTGATGGTCTCATGTGTACCTATTGTCATCTCGCAACCTCGCATTTGCAAAATTAATGGCACAAATAATCCAATTACGAGCATAATTTTCCGATAATCCAATTAAGTCTATTAGACTTGATAATGTTGTTGAGTTTTCACCCCAAGCATTTAATGATTATTGCCTATCAATTGGAATAAAAGTGTAACATCTTGTAGCTCATGTTCACACTTAAAATGGCCTTGCAGAGTCTTTAATTAAACATCTGCAATTAATAGCAAGACCGTTACTCATGAAAATGAGGTTGCCCACTTCTGTTTGGGGTCACGCTATTTTTCATGCAGCAATGCTAGTTCGTCTCAGACTGACAAATTATCATAAATATTCCCCGATACAATTAGTTTTGGGTCATGAACCTAATATATCCCATTTAAGAATTTTTGGATGCGCAGTATATGTGCCCGTAGCACCGCCACATCGCACCAAAATGGGTCCCCTAAGAAGGTTAGGAATATATGTTGGGTTTGAATCGCTCTCCATTATTCGCTACCTCGAAACATTAACGAGGGATTTGTTTACTGCTTGATTTGCAGATTGTCGATTCGATGAGACACTTTTTTCCAAAATTAGGGGGAAATATTGGTGAAACCAAACGAAAATTTTGTGGAAAAATCTATCATTGTCTCATCTTGATCCAAGTACCTCTATTTGTAAGAAATATATGTGCAAAAGTTTATCCATTTGCAGAGAATAGAAAATCAAATGCCAGACGCATTTACGAATTTGAAAAGGATAACAAAATCACATATCTCTGCAGAGAATGTTCCAATCCGTATTGATGTCCCTATTGGACAATCTTCTAGTGCCATAGCTAATGAGTCAAAAGCACGCCTAAAACGTGATAGACCATTGGGTTCTAAGGACCGAAATCCTAGAAAAAGGAAAACAAATTATCAAAATGACACTACGAAAGAGTCTCATGAAGAAATCCATGATTTAATAAATTCTGAGATTCATGAGGAAACCACTGAGCCCGAGGCTCAAGAAAATAAGGAACTATCAATAAATCCAATCGATATTGAGACAAATTTGAATCGAGTGGATATAGTGGTGGATTATGTCTTTGCATATAATGTTGCATCTAGCATTATGCAAAATAGTGAGGATCTTGAACTTCAATCTGTTGGAGAATGTCGACAAAGACGTGATTGGCCAAAATGGCAAGAAGCAATCCAATCAGAGTTGAATTCACTTGCGAAACGTGAAGTTTTTGGGCCTGTATTCCAAACACCTAATGGTGTTAAGCCTGTTGGCTATAAATGGGTCTTTGTACGCAAGAGGAATGAGAAAAATAAGATACAAAGATATAAGGCATGCCTTGTTGCACAAGGATTTTCACAAAGGCCTGGTGTCGATTATGAAGAGACATTCACCCGTTATGGATGTTATAATGTTCTGTTACCTCATTAGTTTTGTTGTCCATGAAAAGCTTGACATGTATTTAATGGATGTATTTATCGCCTACCTTTATGTCTCACTTGATAATGAGATATACATGAAAATTCCTGAGGGATTTAAAATGCCTAACGCACATAATTCAAAATTCCGAGAAATGTTTTCAATCAAATTGCAAAGATCTTTATATGGTATAAATCAATCAAGACGTGTGTGGTATAATCGTCTTAGTGAGTATTTATTAAAGGAAGGTTATATAAATGATGTCATTTGTCCATGTGTTGTTATAAAGAAAACAACATCGGAATTTGTTGTACTTGCCATGTATGTTTATGACATAAACCTTATTGGAACTCTTATAGAACTCCAAAAGGAAATTGATTATTTAAAGAAAGAATTCAAGATGAAAGATCTCGGAAAGACAAAATTATGTCTTAGTTTGCAAATTGAATATTTGGCAAACGAAATTTTTGTTCATCAATCTACCTACATAGAAAAGGTACTGAACCGGTTTTATATGGATGAAGCACATCCATTAACTACACCGATGGTTGTTCGATCACTTGATGTGAATAAGAATCCATTCCGACCTCAAGAAGAGAATGAATAGCAATTGGTGCACTAATGTATCTTGCCAACACTACAAGGCCTGACATACTTTTTCAGTTAATGTCTTAACAAGATATAGCTATGCTCCTACAATGAGACAATGAAATGGAATCAAACACATATTGAGGTATCTAAAAGGAACTACCGATATGGGCTTATTTTATGGCAATAATTGCAGTCTCGGTCTTGTTAGTTATGCCGATGCTGGGTATTTATCCGATCCACACAAGGCCCGATCTCAAACATGTTATGTGTTTACCTGTGGAGGCACTGTCATATCTTGGCGATCGACTAAGCAATCAATTGTGGCTACTTCATCTAATCATGCTGAAATAATTGCTATTCATGAAGCAAGTCGAGAATGTGTGTGGTTGATTCTATAATACATCTTATTCGAGACAAATATGGTTTGATGTGTGACAAACTACCCACAATTTTGTATGAAGATAATGCAGCATGCATATCCCAATTGAAGGGAGGATTCATAAAAGGAGATAGGACAAAGCATATTTCATCAAAGTTATTTTTCACACATGATCTTCAAAAGAATCGTGATATCACTGTGCAACAGATTCGTTCAAGTGATAGTATGGCTGATTTGTTCACAAAATCTCTACCATCATCAACCTTCAAGAAGCTAATACACAAGATTGTGATGTGAAGGCTCAAGGATGTGAATTGATGTTCTCATCAGGGGGATTTAATGCATGTTACACTCCTTTTTCCCTTACAAGGTTTTGTCCCACTGGGTTTTCCTTGTAAGGTTTTTAACGAGGCAACCAAAAGGCGCATTTCTAAACATGTGTACTCTTTTTCCTTTTCTAGAATGTTTATTCCCATTGGGTTTTATTTTAGTTAAGGTTTTAACGAGACACATTATTTGTTGAATAGATATTCAAGGGAGGGTGTTATAAATAGAATTCTATTTATGGTGAATGTTTATATTCTAGATAGATTCTAGGGTTTGTTACTTGGTGGCTAAGTCACTTTTCCTCTATAAATAGAAGGGTTTATTCCATTGTAATTCATCCCAAATCAATAAGAATTCTCTCTCTCTTTCTCTGCAATATTGTTCTTGTTCTTTATTGTTTTATAACATTATGAGATAATTTATGAAAGAAGCGGAAGGTTAACCTAGGCAAACATAATTAACTTTAGATGTGAATGAAGTGGCTCACAACAATCATGCAAGATAGAGTTTTCACTCATCTTTCCAGTTTATAAATAGATATCAACTAATGAACGATAAGCTTACATCTTTAGAGAAATGTTCGATGCTTGTAGTCAACTATGAAACCGTTCCTTATCAGCTACTGGAATATCTACTCTTAGTCTTCTTAGAGATTCTCTTCTATTCTAGTTTGTTCTCTTTCTCCTTCTAAAAGAATCTCCCCTTGCTTTGTTCTCTTCTCTACTATTTATATCCCTCGCCTGTTCATTTGTCCAGTGGTCTTTAACCAGTAGGTTCTCCATTGACCTTGTTTTTTCCTCTTCGCCTCTTGGCAGACCTTTTGCCGTCGAGCTCATCACTGACTAGACTTTAAGCATGATCAAGATGGTTGGCAAAGTCGTACTCTACGAGCGTGGGCATGACTCAGTCGACCCCCTATCGTTTCTATATCACGTCGATTTTATGGACAGATTTTGACCCATACATAAGGTGGGCCACAATGATAATTTGAAGGCATTAAAAGCAAAGAAGCCGACTTAAATCACATGAAGTTATAAAGTTGCAATTAATTAATCTAGAAAAAGGGTAATCTATTAGAATCCCTGAAGATTTAGCTCGCAAAGAACATAACACAACACAAGCAAACTATCTATACAAGTGACACTAAACTTAGGAAGAAATAGTTTAGTCGTTGTTAATAAACATTAGATTCCTTTTTTGTGTTAGAAATTTAATATACAAACTATTCATGAGTAATTATATTTGTCACGACCCGATTTACCCTCCGAAAGGTATCGTGACGACACCTACTCTCTACGACTAGGTAAGCCTAAATTTGCGAAAAATAAATATAATAAAATAAAGACATAAAGGAACATAAGTAGACATAACATAGCCGCTCGGCATGTACAATTATAACTCACAAAACTCGGAATATCGCATGAGTCACAAGCTCTATCTCAAAAGTAGCTCTATACAACGTAAGGAAAAATACATGAAAATCTATATACGTCTAGAGCGGAAGCTGACTCGAAGGACTCTGCGGACGCAGCAGAATTACCTTTCGGTCTCCTCGAAGCAGCTGCTCGGACCCCTAGCCACGAAACGGAGTGTTGGTACCTGGGTATGCGCACGAAAAACATGTGCAGGAAAGGGCGTGAGTACACCACAATGGGTACTCAGTAATTGCCAAGGCCAACCCCAGTCAAGTAGTAACGAGGTCAGGTTAAAGCTCTACTGAATTTTTATAAGTAAAGAAGTTTAAAATAGTATAGAAGATATAAAAGCTAAGGTAAGCACTAGAAACAATAATCTGAAAGTAAAACATCAACAGGGAGCCCTTGGCTCAGCACAAAATATCACACGGTGGAATCTCCCGGGATACGTCATGTAGTTCCAAATGTAAAGATGCAGTTGTTTAACCCAAAAAATAGCTTTCAAGGTCAATGCAATAATTTTGTATGACGGACCACAAGCAACCGATTCAATCCGAAAGATATAATTTTTGTTAATACAACGTGATAGAGAAGTGGAAAATAAATTTAATGACAGATAATATAATAAAAATGAAGCAGAGAAGAAATAATTCTTATTGAATTATCCTTGACAGGATGTTGAGCCGAACAGAGCTTAAAGGGCAAATTTGTGGCTAACTTGGAAGCAAGATGACATGAATTACAATGTAGAGAATTGTAGAGAAGAAAGTTGGATCCCTGATTGTGATAAAACTATGTCTATTTATAGGGATAAATTTAAGTAATCATTCTCCTTGAATAAGGGGTCCATTATGAGCATTTACTCAACCCATCCATTACTTTTGGAAGACTTGTAACAACTGTGTAAATGCTGGAATTCGTAACTGATGAGTTAATTTCATAACTGATGAGTTAATTCCATAACTGATGAGCCAATCCCGTGGCTGATGAGTCAATCTCGTGGCTGATGAGTCAATCATGTGGCTGTTGAGTCAATCCCGTGGCTGTTGAGTCAATCCCGTGCTTGTTGAGTCAATCTCGTGCCTGTTGAGTCAATCTCGCAATTAATTGTCTTGTTCTGGCCGTTACAATCATTTATTGCATTTATTGCACGTTACATAATTGATTTGTAACTGATGGAGTAATGATGATAAATCCCATATAATCCGGGATTAATTTATTCCTTTCTCATTTGTAATTATGAGATATTCTCCCGCACCTGTTTCGAACTATTTATGATGACAATTCCGAGGCTAACAGGCACGGTACGAGTATGTTCGGTCCCGAGGGTGTTTCGCATATCATCTTCACATGTCATTCTTCACTTTTCTCCAAGCTTTGTTGACATGTGCTGCCATTTAATAGACCCACATGGCGAGTATATTTTTCGCCAATACAGATAGTCCCCCCACTTTCCGGTTATTGACTGTGATATGACCGGGAAGTGGAAGATTGATCCTTTTCTCCCTTGCATCTGCCTCATTAAAAACCTTACCGGAAAAACCCAGTAGGGACAAAAAACGGACGAAGGAAAAAAGAGTGCAGAACTTAGAGATTCATATGACAAGTTCAACGCTTATACTCGTTTTGTCAATAATCAGCTGGTTTACCCCTGTCTTGTTTCGGGGTTTGAAGACAAATGTTCGCCTTATGTTCGGCAAGTTCAATATATAAATTTCGGCTTTATATTCTGCCTACTTTAATGTTTGTGTTTTTGTTTCACCCTTTGAGTCTTTTGCATGCTTTATTTTTGAGGTTTTAGTTTTATCTCTGAGCTTTGCATACAAAATTACTCGCACCTTTTCATAGTAGGCACGATGTTGCATATAGAATGCGAGCCTTTTTGTAGTAGGCATTGTTTAAGAAAGAGTGCCATTTTTTGATCGACGCTTAATGAAGAAGACGTTTCAACTTCATAATGGTGTAATAATGCAATAGAGTTATAGGAATTTTTCACATGTTTAAGAATGTTTCTGAAGAAAGTTTTTGTTTGTACTTTCACAACATTTTACATGTGTTTGATTATCGTCTAAAACTCATGTTGCAACTGTTTTCTTTTAACAGATTTGATATACACTTGTATTTCGTAACTATTTTTCGTATGTAACAGTTTTTTCGAGTTAATACAAGAGAATAACTGTTTTTCATTTGTAACAGTTTTTATAAAGGTAGGGGTAGGGGGTTTTCACCCGTAACTATTTTCTTTCACAACAGTTTTTGAATAAATACAAGGGTATATCTTGCAACCCTTGGCTAAATATTGCCTTTAACCTGAACGTTTGTTTATGAACATGTTCGAAGGTTTTTTGAATTAGGCTTTGTGCTTTGAGTCTTTGGCTCTTTTGATTTTGCTCGTATCACTTGACTTGTTGGGTAGATGGATCCCTAGGCTAGAGCTTTGACTTTTTTATAGTCTTTTTTGCTTCATCTTTGCCTTCCATACTGTATAGCCCCCAAGTGTTTGAGCTTTGAAGAATGAAATCTCGAGCACTTGACTATTCCTTCCATGTGGTCCATTTCCTGAAAAGGAACTTACATACTGGACTCGAAGGTTTATACTTTTTAGATGATAATTGTTTAACCCTTTTTATTTCATCAGAAGGGTTGGGACCTAGACCGGGAATTCAGTTACTTCCTCGTGTCTTTCGGGTCTAATATCATCATTTGGTACTTTAGGGAATTTATCCGAGTACTAACTTTTCATGGCACTTTGTGAATTTATTTGAGTGCTCTTACAGACTTGAAAAATATATATTGATGCATCGTTACATGTGCGATGTCTTAATGTTGCACCCTTGGGTGTCTAACTTTTAATAAAAGAGGCCCTTAAACGCTATGAAAAGGACGTCTCCTTTTTATTCAGGCGTAAAATAGGATTGATTGATCTGAGTAGACTTTTAGTCTATGGAAGTATTAATCCTAGTAGGATTTCTTGGACTATTGATCTTGGTAAGACATTGAGTCTGGGGGAATACTGCTCCCAAATAAATATATATCTTAGTAGATTTGTCTTGAAGAGACATTAAATCTGTTTGGATTTTGAATCAAAATTGGAGTATATGAACATACTTTCAAGTAGAGAGGGACACATGTCCGAAATAATATTTGAGATGTTCGGGATAATCGATCCGAGTCATAATATAATTAGCCGTTAAGAAAGGCGTTTAACTTGAATGGTCGTTGATGGACCAAATATAAGCCATGTGTTCGTTCAAAGTGAACTTTATTCTGATGGCATAGTTGCATACATTTATGTTGACTTGAACATAAAAGTCTCGTTTGTTATCGTGGGATTCTTGACTCGACATGTAGTTCTTGATCCTTTTTGTGTAAGAGTAGTATATGCATTTTTGAAGATCTCATTCAACACTGTTTGAAGTGTTTTATGCTTGATATGAGCAATACAACTGACTGAGTTGAGATTGCGGTAAATAATGTCGGAATACTCTTAGAAATTTATCTCCCAAAGCAATCGATTGTTTGAATCACTTCTTAAAATGTCAAGTCGGATTGACTAATCTTCAAGTATAAGTGATCTCCCTAGTGTTTGAGTTTTGAGGTATGAGAACTCAAACACTAGAATCATAATTTGACAGTCCCCAGTTTAATAATCTCGGATAGGATAGCCAGTTTCGTTGTTGATGGACTTTCAAATGGTCCAAGTATAGCATAGAGACGATACCGGAGCTCTTTCTTTATTTTTTACTCTGGCCGGGAACTACGGAGGTTCCAAAATATTTTCGAGGACCATGCGATACCTTGCCTTATTACCGGAATAATTTTCACGGCTTTCTTTGTAGATTTCTCGCATCATATATTTTGTTTGTTTGGTACATGTGGCATTTTAGCTTTTGGAGCATTGAATATTCTCAAATATGATTCTCCTTCAATAAGGCAATACCGGATGAGACACATTCAGAGTTGTCGAGAGCGTGCTTGTCTGTGGGTAAAGTCTCATTCTGCAAGTAATCAATGAAGTTATTATGCCAAAATTAAATTAGTCGAGCTTACCTCATTTTCATTCTAATTTGAAGATAAATCAGGGATCGCCCAAATAAGGGATGACTTGATCCTGATATTGTTTGTTCCGGAAATGATATTTCTCAATAAGAGTCCGAAGTTGCTTCTGGAGTCAGTGATATTAGTAGTAGATCCGAGACTAGCACATCTAACTTGATTTTCTTGGGCTGCATAGTTTTCTTGGATTTGATCAATTGTCAAATCAATACTTTTGCTCTGAGTCCCCAGCTAATTCAAGCATGTATCATATGCTTTATACTCATATTTGTTGTTAGTAATAAACTAACTTTTGTGAAATCTAAATACTTTTCCTGATAGGGATTAAGCATTGTCCTTAACCCTGGACTTTTAATACTTGTGGACTTAATTGTATAAAAGGTCCAGATCCTGAGAATTATCTCAGAAATAACATGTACTTTGATTTTAGCTTCATGTAATATTCTCAAGCAAAAATTAGTCATGAAATCTGCTAGACTTGTGATTTATGGTCGTATGTGGCTGATAAATAATATCATATTGCATAAGTTTGACTACTCATTTAGCTAGCCTTCCTGACATTTCTCGTTTATGCAAAATATTGTATAATAAAAATATAGTGGCTACGAGAATTGAATGATATTGACAATAAAGCCTTAGATTTAGGGCAATAGCAATTAATGCCAACTTCTTGAAATATAGATATGCAATTTCCATGTCTAAGAGCATTCTATAATAGATAAGAGATTGTGTACCTTTCTCTGCTTGAATTAAGATTGCATTTACCGAGACATTGGAGACAAAGTGATATACTAGCAATCATCTTTCTCTTCGGAAATTTGAAAGTGATGATGGGTTGACGAGTCCGAATGATTCGACTTTTCGGACTAAACCCACCTTCAAGGTTCCATAACTTTATCTTTTATTATTTGGCTCTGGTTTCTTCTTTTGCTTGACCGGATTATACCGCGGGTCAATATTGAGCATATAAACCATTATCTCCGGTGGTACACCTGTTATGGTTACAATGGTGGCAAGCAAAGCAGTTTGCATAAACACGTAATAGTTTAATCAACTTACTTTTAAACTTGGTCTAGTCTCGACCAGCATAAACCTTCCTATTTGGGAAGCCAATGATAGTTTCTAGTTCTTCAACATTTGACCTTGTGGCTTTTGATTCTTTCGGTTCAATGATTGTATCCGAAATTATTTGTGTAGTTGTCCATGTCTATTAATGAACCTTCTTCCTCGTAATCTTTAATTATCCATCCCGCACCTGTCTTTGGTTTTCCAGTTGTCAGGTGCGGTATTGTTATAAACAATCTCGTGGGTGTTTTACCCATGCTTTTCTTGATCTTCATTCTTCTCCTGTGGAAATTTCAGTTTAGCAAGGTGATACCTTACCTGTTCGGGAAGGTTCGGATCCTTTTCAGCCCGTGAAGAAAATCCCGTATCTCTTTGCTCGGACCTATTTTTGACTTTTGTTTGAAAATCTGTGCCTTTCTCCATTTAAAGCTCGGTGATGCATATCATTCTCGTATGATAGGTGGGAATTCCTGGAGGTGTTCTATCCGCTCGTCTTGTTCCTTGATCTGTTTCTGTCAAGTTAGAACTAAATCGTGCAAATTAAAATTACCTGATGTATCTGAACTTCATGTTTGGTACCATTTGGCGTAGATTCTTTAATAAGTTTCGGTATTAATAGTTGTGGTACCAATATGCCAATGTACATTCTCTATTTTTCTCTGCTTGTTGCTTATATATCAGTATCATGGCTATTATTGACTTTTCCTTTCTCATGGTAAAGCCATCTCAAGTTTGGTTGTCCTCAACTGTGTTGATTGGCAAATTTCGGCCATGATGAAGGTTTAAACTGAAAGAAAGCAAATATCAACAAAAAATGTTAGTATCTTTGGTTGAATAGCATATTTGCTTGAGCTCCCGACAACGGAACCAATCTGTTTAACCCAAAAATAGCTTTCAAGGTCAAAGCAATAATTTTGTATGACGAGCCACAAGCAACCGATTCAATCCGAAAGATATAATTTTTGTTAATACAACGTGATAGAGAAGTGGAAAATAAATTTAATGACAGATAATATAACAAAAATGAAGCAGAGAAGAAATAATTCTTATTGAATTATCCTTGACAGGATGTTGAGCCGAACAGAGCTTAAAGGGCCAAATTGTGGCTAACTTGGAAGCAAGTTGACATGAATTACAATGTAGAGAATTGTAGAGAAGAAAGTTGGATCCCTGATTGTGATAAAACTATGTCTATTTATAGGGATAAATTTAAGTAACCATTCTCCTTGAATAAGGGGTCCATTATGAGCATTTACTCAACCCATCCATTACTTTTGGAAGACTTGTAACAGCTATGTAAATGCTGGAATTCGTAACTGATGAGTTAATTTCATAACTGATGAGTTAATTCCATAACTGATGAGCCAATCCCGTGGCTGATGATCAATCTCGTGGCTGATGAGTCAATCCCGTGGCTGTTGAGTCAATCTCGTGGCTGTTGAGTCAATCTCGTGCCTGTTGAGTCAATCCCGTGCTTGTTGAGTCAATCTCGTGCCTGTTGAGTCAATCTCACAATTAATTGTCTTGTTCTGGCCGTTACAATCATTTATTGCATTTATTGCACGTTACATAATTGATTTGTATCTGATGGAGTAATGATGATAAATCCCATATAATCCGGGATTAATTTATTCCTTCCTCATTTGTAATTATGAGATATTCTCCCCCACATGTTTCGAGCTATTTATGATGACAATTCCAAGGCTAACAGGCACGGTACGAGTATGTTCGGTCCCGAGGGTGTTTCGCATATCATCTTCACATGTCATTCTTCACTTTTCTCCAAGATTTGTTGACACGTGCTGCCATTTAATAGACCCACATGGCGAGTATATTTTTTTGCCAATACAGCAGTACATGGTGGAAAGCTCCCGGAATACGTCCGTAGTCTCAATTTAAATATGCAGTACATGGGGAAAGCTCCCGAAATACGTCTGTAGTCCCATTTAAATATGCAGTACAGGGGGAAAGCTCCCGGAATACGTCTGTAGCCCCAATTTAAATATGTAGTACATGGGAAAAGCTCCCGGAATACGTCTGTTGTCCCAATTTAAATATGCAGTACAAGGGGGAAAGCTCCCGGAATACGTCTGTAGTCCCAATTTTTATATGCAATGCGAATGAACGCCGGTTACGGTATATTTAAACAGCTCAGGAAAAAAGTCACATACAAGAACAAGATAAAGACTAACTATCATGGTACATCTTGTATCAAATAGGGAATTTAGGTCAAACAGGTAGGCATGCTTCTTCTTAGTCTAAACTACACAAGTAGCACATTGACAGTGAAATATGAGTAAAATGATTTATGGAATGGATGAGAAAAATGGAATTAAGCAACAATGGCCCGTGTACGTACTCGTCATCTCACATACACGGCGCCCATATCACAAATAATATCAAAACAACCTAAGGGGAAGTCCCCAACACATAGTTAGGCAAGACACTTACCTCGGCTGTGCTATTCAACTCAAAACCACGCTCTTGCCAGGAGTACCCGACTCTGAATGGCCCAAATCTATTCAATTCAATTGCATAATGTAAATATCACTTTAAGGAATCAATATAGCTAATTAGTTCGAAACTAATATGCAAAATTAGGAAAATTGCCAAAAAGGTCCCCCAGGCCCACGTCTCGAAATCGGGTGAAAGTTATAAATTTAGAACACCTATTCACTCACGAACTCACTCGAACAAGAATCATCAAAATCCGACGTCAAAATATCCTAAAATCCTCATATTTCTACTTGGGGGAACTTCCTCCCATTTTCATGATTTTTCACCCAATTTCATTGATTAGATTGAAGAAATTGCTATGGGTTAATGATATACAAGTGAATTAAGGTTATAAATCGTTACCTATGAAGCTTTTCCTCAAACCCCACTGAAAATCGCCAAATCCCGAGCTCCAAATCGTTCCAGAAAATATGAATTTCAAACCCTCGGATTTTTGTATAAACAACCCAGGAATTCCGCACCTGCGACTCTTGGACCTCACCTGTGGATCCCGCACCTCCGGAAAATCCATCGCAGGTGTGAAAACTCACTAACTCAGCTGGGGTCGCACCTGCGGTTGCTGGGCCGCATCTGCGGCTCCGCACTGCGGAACCCCGACCGCACCTGCGAGCCTGGAAGCCCTTGACCAATTTCCGCGCCTTCAAGCCTCCCTTCGCACCTGTGTGTACGCACATGCGGCTCCCCATCCGAAGGTGCGAGACACTAGAACCAGCAATGTTTCAGCTGGTTTTCTACGTTCAAAATCACCCGTTGAGCATCCGAAACATCCCGAGGCCCACGGGACCTCAACTAAGTTTACCAAACATTCCTAATACCTTATCCAAACTTATTCGAGCCTTCAAAACACATCACATAACATCAAAATCACCAATTATGCATGGAATCAAGCCTAAGAACTTATGAAATTTTCAAAATCCACCACTGATGCCGAAACACGTCAAATCTAGTCCGAATGACCTCAATTTACACACATGTCATAAATGACACTACATACTTGCTGCCACTTCCGGAATCCCATTCTGAGCCCGATATCAAAATTTCACCTATCGACCGAAATCGCCGAAATTCCAACTTTCGCCAATTCAAGCCTAAATCTACTACAGACCTCGACAACACATTCCGAACACGCTCCTAACCTCAAAATCACCTAAGGGAGCTGACGGAGCCGAGGGAATTCCATTCTAGATCCGTCTTCACACAGTTCCAACTACGGCCCGAAATCTAAATCTTAAACTCACATATAAGGACTATGTGTCCAAAAACTCTCCGAAATTTATAACTAAACGTTCCGACAAGTCCCAATAGCAGAAATAGACATGGGAAAATAGTTATTAGGGGATCGGGGCACTAACTCTCAAAACGACCGGCCGGGTCGTTACATTCTCCCCCTCTTAAGAAAATCGTTCGTCCTCGAACGAGTATACAGACATACCTGAAGCTGTGAAAAGATGAGGGTATTGACTGCGCATATCCTGCTCGATCTCCCAAGTCGCCTACTCGACCGGCTGACCTCTCCACTGAACCTTTATTGATACAATATCCTTTGGCCTGAGCTTTCTGACCTGTCTATCCAATATAGTTATTGGCTCCTCAACATATGATAAATAGTTGTCCAATTGGACAGAACCGAAACCCAAAACAAGAGTTGAGTCACCGTGATACTTCCGGAGCACAGAGACGTGGAATACTGGATGAACTCATGTTAGGCTAGGAGGCAAGGCAAGCTCATAAGCAACCTCCCCAACACACCGCAACACCTCAAAAGGGCCAATAAATCTCAGACTCATCTTACCCTTCTTCCCGAACCTCATGACGCCCTTCATAGGCGATACCCGAAGCAAAACTCGATCACCAGCCATAAATGCCAAATCACAAACCTTCCGGTCTGCATTACTCTTCTGCCTGGACTGAGCTGTGCGAAGTCTCTCCTGAATCACCTTCACCTTGTCCAGGGCATCCTGAACCAAATATGTACCTAACAATCGGGCCTCGCCCGGCTCAAACTATCCCACTGGAGATCGGCACCCTCTACCATACAAAGCCTCATACGGTGCCATCTGAATGCTAGACTGGTAGCTGTTATTATAAGCAAACTCTGCAAGTGTCAAGTACCGGTCCCATGGACCTCCAAAATCCATCACACAGGCACGGAGCATATCCTCAAGAATCTGAATCGTGCGCTCGGAATGCCCGTCCGTCTGAAGGTGAAAGGTTGTGCTCAACTCTACCCTGGTGCCTAGCTCCTGCTGAACGGCTCTCCAGAACTGTGAAGTGAACTGAGTACCTCTGTCTGAAATGATAGATACTGGGATGCCGTGGAGACTAACAATATCCCTGATATAAATCTTCGCCAACCTCTCGGAGGAATATGTAGTCAACACTGGAATGAAATGGGCTGATTTGGTCAGCTAATCCACGATCACCCAAATAGCATCGAACTTTCTCAAGGTCCGAGGAAGTCCAACCACAAAGTCCATGGTGATCTTCTCCCACTTCCACTCTGGAAGCTCAATATGCTGAAGTAGCCCTCCTGGTCTCTGATGCTCATATTTGACTTGCTGACAGTTGAGACACTTGGCCATAAACTCCACTATATCCTTTTTCATCCTTCTCCGCCAATAGTGTTGTCTCAGATCCTGGTACATCTTCGCGGTACCCGGATGAATGGAATATCGCGAGCTATGGGACTCCTCAAGAATCAACTCCCGAAACCCATCCACTTGGGCACACAGATCCGACCCTACATCCTCATCACACCGTCATCTTCTATAGTCACATCCATGGAATCACCTCTCCAAACCCTGTCCTGAAGAACCAGAAGGTGGGGATCATCATACTGGTGCTCTCGAATGCGGTCATAAAGAGAAGATCAAGAAACCACACAAGCTAATACCCGTCAAGGCTCTGAAAGATTCAATCTCACAAACTGACTGGCTAAGGACTGAACATCCAGGTCTAAGGGCCTCTCAACAGCAGGAAGATATGCCAAACTCCCCAAACTCTCCGCCTGAATACTCAAGGCGTCGACCATCACATTGGCCTTCCCCGGGTGGTATAATATGGTGATGTCATAGTCCTTTAGTAACTCCAACCATCTCCGCTAGCGCAAATTGAGGTCCTTCTGCCTGAACAAGTGCTGCAAACTCCGGTGATCCGTGAAAATCTCACAGGGAACATCGTATAAATAATGACGCCATATCTTCCGGGCGTGAACAATCGCTGCCAACTCGAGATCATGAACTGGATAGTTCTTCTCATGAACCTTCAATTGTTGGGACGCGTAGGCAATCACCCTACCGTCCTCAACACCGCCCCAAGGCCAATACTCGAAGCATCACAATAGACTGTATAAGAACCTGAACCCGTAGGCAATACCAACACTGCAGCTGAAGTCAGGGCTGTCTTAAGATTATGGAAGCTCTCCTCACACTCCTCAGTCTACCTGAACGGAGCACCATTATGGGTTCGTCTGGTCATAGGTGCTGCAATAGCTGAAAATCCCTTTACGAAACGACGATATTACCCAGCCAAACCATGGAAACTGCGGATCTCAATATCTGAAGACGGTCTAGGCCAACCCTGCACTGCCTCCACCTTCTTCGGATCTACCTTGATCCCATCACAAGACACCACATGGCCTAAGAATGCCACTGACTCAAGCCAAAATTCAGACTTAGAAAATTTTGCCTATAACTTCTTCTCTCTCAAGATCTGGAGCACGGTCCTCAAATGATGCTCATGATCCGCCTGGGACCGAGAGTATACCAAGATGTCGTCAATAAACACAATGATGAAATAATCAATATGAGGCCGAAACAGACTGTCATCAAGTGCATAAAGGCTGCTGGGGCATTGGTCAGCCCAAATGACATAACAAGGAACTCATAGTGGCCATATCTGGTCCTGAAGGCAGTCTTCGGGATATCCAGCTCCCGAATCTTCAACTGACGATAGCCAGAACGCAAGTCGATCTTGGAAAATACCCCGTCACCCTACAACTGGTCAAACAAATCATCAATGCGAGGCAAAGGGTACTTGTTCTTCACTGTAACGTTATTCAACTGCCGGTAATCAATACACATACGCACGAAGCCATTCTCTTTCTTTACAAATAATGCCGGAGCACCCCAAGGTGATACACCGAGCTTGATGAAACCCTTATCAAGCAACTCCAGCAACTGCTCCTTCAACTCCTTCAACTCAGGAGGAGCCATCAGATAGGGAGGAATGGAAATGGGCTGAGAGCCCGGCAACAAATCAATGCCGAAATCAATATCTCTGTCTGGTGGCATACCTGGAAGATCAGCTGGAAAAACATTAGGATAGTCCCGCACAACTGGAACTGACTCAACTGTAGGGGTATCAGCACTAACATCTCTCACATAGGCTAAGTACGCATCACACCCCTTCTCAGCCATCTGATGAGCCTTAAGGAAAGAAATGACTCTGCGGGGAGTATACTCTAAGGTACCTCTCCATTCTAATCTCGGTAAACTTGGCATAGCCAGCGTCATGGTCTTGGCGTGACAATGAAGAATAGCATAATGGGGTGACAACTAGTCCATGACCAAGATAACATCGAAATCTACCATACTGAGCAATAATAAATCAGCCCTGGTCTCAAAACCACTGATAATAATCAAACACTACCGATATACGCGGTCCATAACAAAAGAATCTCCCACCGGAGTAGAAACATTAACAGGGGAACTTAAAGAATCCCGAGATACCACCACATGTGAAGCAAAATAAGAAGACACATATGAATACGTAGAGCCTGGGTCAAATAATACCGATGCATCCCTATGACAAACAGAGACAATACATGTGATGACAGAATCTGAAGCTACAGCCTCTGAACGGGCCGGAAGAGCATAGTACCTGGCATGGCCTCCCCCTCTAGGGCGACCTCGACCTCCCCGGAAGAGCATCGCAGGTGTGAAAGCTCACTAACTCAACTGGGGTCGCACCTGCGGTTGCTGGGCCGCATCTGCGGCTCCGCACCTGCGGAACCCCGTCCGCACCTGCGAGCCTGGCATCCCTTAACCAATTTCTGCGCCTGTGAGCCTCCCTCTGCACTTGCGGCTCCCCATCCGAAGGTGCGAGACACCAGAACCAACAATGTTTCAGCTGGTTTTCTAAGTTCAAAATCACCCGTTGAGCATCTGAAACATCCCCGGGGCTCCCGGTACCTCAACTAAGCTTACCAATTAGTCCTAATACCTTATCCAAACTTAGTTGAGCCTTCAAAATACATCACATAACATCAATATCACCAATTATGCATGGATTCAAGCCTAAGAACTTATGAAATTTCCGAAATCCACAACCGACGCCGAAACACGTCAAATCTAGTCCGAATGACCTCAAATTTTACACACGGGTCATAAATGACACTACGGACCTACTGCCACTTCTGGAATCCCATTTCGAGCCCGATATCAAAATTTCACCTATCGACCGAAATCGCTGAAATTCTAACTTTCGCCAATTCAAGCCTAAATCTATTACATACCTCGAAAATACATTCCGAACACGCTCCTAACCCCGAAATCACTCAACGGAACTGACAGAGTCGACGGAATTCCATTCTGGTCTATCTTCACACAGTTCCAACTACGACCCGATTTCTAAAGCTTAAACTCACATATAAGGACTATGT